>JACCIB010001256.1:0-44534 GCA_018906965.1 Philotrypesis tridentata
CCCGCCGGACCTTTTTTAAGTGAATGGTATGAATATCCTGGGCATCATTGAACATTTTTGGCATAGTGAAAGAATTTTGTTCGGCTTCATCCACTGAAATAAAACAAAATGAAAAATCATTAAAAAATGTCATTTTTCTAATTTTGGAACATTTTTATAATTAAGCTATAAAAATGCTTTTATTCATAAAAAATAAGTATAATATGTACTTACATGCAGTGAACTGAAGAGTAGCACTACCATCATCTGTCAAGTTGAAGGTTAGAAAAAATAGTCCAGATGAGCTGATGGAAAGGAGGCAGAAAGCAAGCAGACAGCTATAATCAGCTGTTTAGCTTGCTCTCTGGCCTACATTCATTTCAGCAGACTGCTTACAGAGCTGATGTTGTTGTGTGTTAAAGTCAAATTATTTGATTTTAAAATTCAACAAAAATGAGAAATAAAATATGAAGAAAATTAAATTAAAATGAAAAATAAAGAAAATAATTGTGAATATGTTTTATAGTTTTTCAGTGTTGTGTGTTTGTGTTCTATGTTTGTGAGGTTGTATTTGGTGTATGACAATTTTGTATTTCAATAAGCACCAGCTCTGTAAGAGTCGTCATCCTGGTTTTTCCTCTTCCTTCTGGCTCGACGTGCTTCTAGCGTGGACTCCAAATCTCTTCTATCAGACAACAGAAGCCGCTCCTCATCCTGACTCTTGGCCCAGTTCACTGCAGAGGATCCTGGCTTGAGGCTGAATTTCTGCATGACTTGGAGCATTCCTGCTTTGCCGTCATTGAAGCCAGTGACAGCAATGTAAACACCAATTTCCAAGACTGTCAGACCACTGAAACTATGCTTGGGGATGAGCTTCCAAATCGATTGATTAAAACTTTCGTTACTGTTTTGTGTGAAGCCTCCCATGCATCTCTCAAGCAAGTCTCGTTTGGTCAAATCTTGATAAATTGGTTCAATGGCATTCATGATGGCAGCAGGAATGCTATCTGCATGGTGGAAGTTCTTTTCGTTGTTGTTGGCCTTGGCTTTTTGCCACTTGCACCAAGATCTTGATCCTTGCGGGCAAAGGTGGTGAGTTGGCTCTTGATCTGTTGATTTCTTGTGATGAAACGTTGCCCAGATGGAATTGGACATTTCATCAACAGAATTACTATGGCCTCGGATGGCATTGCCATAGTACTTCGTCAACTGATCAATCCTTTGAGCAGTTAGACGGTTTCTTCCACCAATGCCCAAGCCATCAGATAATTTCTTGCCAGCCAAGCTTTTCTTGAGGTTCCTGAGTCTCGTTCCCATCCTCTTCTGAACATGTCCCACACATTCTTTCTTGATGATTTGAAAATCTCCATACGGCTTGGCATCGGAAAGTGCTTTGAAGACTCTGGAATCTCCGTCTCCAATGTAGTTCCTATATCTCACACCGTGGATGGACTCGGATCTTTGGAACATTTCTACGATGCCGTTGACTTCCATCTTGCCAGAGCTTCCTTGGTGATTTGCAGAACATTTTTCTTGATGGGCTTCATACCATTCCTTATACTGTGATGTATCCTCTTCTGGGTGTTTCTCACAAGCTAGGCAGAATGACTGCTTGGGAGAAACATCAATCACCTTTCCATTGGCATGGCGTATGAGGGTAGAAACGCCTTGAAGGGAAGAATGTCCTCTTTTCCTCCAACTACCATCGCCTGATACTGTTTCTTTGTCATCCTCGTGTATCGTGTCACTGCAATCTTCCTGCATAGCTGCTTTCATTGACTCCTCAGCTATACTTTTGCTCGCTTCTTTCAAGTCCTGATTAATTTTGTCAAAGTTACTGTGAGAGATTGGAGTAGAAAAATCCATCACTCCACATAAAGTGCTCAAACCAGTGTGTCCATGACCAAGAATTCTCATGGCTAGAACTGCTCGTCTGTTCACTTCATGAGCGTTACTCTGTTTGCCAATTTTTCTGCTGGAGTCAATGAAAGCAACAGCATGGCACGAAGTACAGGTGATAGATAGTTTGCTGCCAAGACCTCGTACATCAACTTCAGCGAATTTAATACATCCACCACAAGCTTTACAAGCCAGAAATTGCTGAAGTCCAGGTAGAAGTAAAGAAATATCAAATATTCTGTTTTGAACAAGGCTAGGCTCTAAGTACTTGGATTTTATTTTTTGTCTAGACCTAGATGCAGGAATTTCTGGCTGTGTAAATGATGCTGAAGTACCTGGTAAAGCTCGAACATCAGATGTTGGACTCCGTGCTCTGGATGTCGAAGGAACTGCATCAGGCGAAGGTGCTGGATAGAGTGCTGTTGTTCGTCCTCGTTGTTCTAGAGATGATGATGATGTAGATGCTGAAATTTCCTCTTGTTTTTTCACCTGGAAAATCTTGGATCTCTTCTTTTTTCTTCCAAATCTTCTTTTTCTATCAGATGCTCCTGGTATTCTATTTCTCTTGTCTGGGTTCATTTTAATCACAAATTTTAAACTTTTCCACTGTACTTTATACTGTAAATGCTATCAATATTATAAAATGAATTATTTAATAATATTGGGCAATGCAGAATGAAAGTAAGTATCAAATTTCAAAACAGGTGATATTGCTCATGAAGCTTTAATGGTATGGTGAAACAGGTATCTAGACTATTAACCTTGTCGAAAGAATATGGCTCTACTCGGTCGGTAAGCGCCAAATTCAAAATTCGTTTTTTTCAAAACTCGATTGCTTAGATTGCTTAGATAATTTATATGCTTAGAAAATTTTTTTTTTCCTAATTGGTTTTTTACAAAGCATAATATATGATGGCATGTTTTTTTTTATATATTTTCATCATAAATAAACAAAAAAGAGTTAATATGAGAATGAGCAAATTTGCAAATTTCTAATATTGCATAATTTCGCTCTTTTTATTTATATCTTTTTAACGGATTTTTATTGCAATATAGATATTTTTTTTGTATTCTACATGCAAATGTCATATATATATTAAGTACGAGAAACGTTAAAAGCGCAAATACAATTATGATCAGTTACAATAGCACTGATAAATAAAAATCGCGGAAATTACGGTTTTTTAAAAAAAAGCCATTTTCATGCCTTCGGTTTTTAGTTTGTAGCTTTTTACCAAATTTTTTTTGGCAAAAGCGACTTCAGTATCTTATTCTATAGATGAATTTCGATGAAAAAAGTCAATAAAAAAAAATCGATTTTATTTAAGTTTAACTCAGGCATAACCCTTAAGGTCTAGCTGGCAGAATATGTTATGCCGACGGCTTGTCGTCATGCCCCTCAAGAAATGTCCATCTAGGTACAGTAAAGCAGAATCTCAAGGCCATAGGCTAGAACTTCCTCCTCATTATTTGTTTTAACCAACTCCTGCTTTGCTTTTTGCCTGAATAACGAGATTTTTGGAACGGGGCACTATTCAGTTCTTTTTTTTTGAACTAATCCGATGTGATAAATTTGAAGTGCAGTCCAACTGATTTAAACCCTTATACAAATTATGAATTTTTTCATTAACCAGCATGCGTTTTGTCTTTGCTTTCAACTTTCTAATTGAAAATTTCGTCAATGCAGTAGATAAAATCCTTATATGTTTACAACAAAAATTTTAGGATTTAATCGATGTAAGTATTTTCAAATATTATAGATCGTGATGTACCTCTAGCCTAACGTACGCTTTGTTTTGTGTGCATTTATGTTGCATGTATTAGAATCTTGACGTCGTGGACTACTATACGTCGACTGATGCGGCCTTCCTTGCTGATACATTCACAACCATCTTGGCATTCCGCACCATCAACTGAAAACATATGCTCGGCAGACCGACTGTATCACTTGTTGCCTATAAAAGTTACTTAGGTATGCTAACGGTTACGAGGAGCGTTCATTCAAATTTCAAGCTAAAGCTTCTTTTCTTTTTTGTTTAACACATTAAATTAAAAAATTTGTGTTTTATTAATAATTAATCCATGTGCATTGTTTACTTCAGGTGCCATGACTTTGAGTTAAAATTATAATTTGTTGTAGATCAAGGAAAAAGGAAAGATTCCACTGGCCATGATAGCGACTATGAAGAAATTGAAAAGTGGTTACATCAACGCAACGCGTATATCGCTGGGAAATCTAAACGATTTTTGAAGCATATCCTACATCACCAACTTAAGTTTCTTAGGAAGTCCTGAAGAAGGTAAACTGGATTGACTAAACCACAGGTCTTATAAAACTGATTTTTGTCTCAAGCATAGATATCATCATAATTTAGTTAATGGCCAAAATTCCATTTTAAAGGTGCAATAATACTTGGAGGACCATCTAATGAAGGCCTTTCCTTTGCGTACGAGCTTACTAAATCAACCTGCAACGCAAAGCGGGCCCAACGTTAGACGCAGAATGTCTGTAAAAGGAGCTATTAAGAAAACTAGATCAATTGCGGTCGAACGTCTGTGTGATGATATTGGAATTTGTTTGCATGATACCTCGAGAGGAGTTTTACACGAGTTTCATTCATGTACACAGCTGCGGAAATTTCCATTGTACTTCAAGAGCGTAAGTTTCGAACCTAACAGCATATTACGCATTGACTTTTTGTGGTTCATGTTCTGAATAATAATATTCAGATGTTACACTTTTTTCTCAATAATATATTAATAATTAATTAAACGGCACAGCGGAGATATTGGGTATGGCTAGTGAGGATAGACGGTCTTCAGAAGTGCTTTCCATCAACCCGTTCATCAAAGTAACCGGTACGACTCTCTCGCCGACTGAGACTTTAACGAATCGTACTCCATCTCCAACGGATGATCTGTTTCCCTGGAAAACTCATTCGCCTAAACCGTCCAGACACCGAATGAATTCGGAAACCTAGTTTGCGGATACTGAGTTCGACGAATAATGGCCATGCTGAGGGAAACTGAGAGTTTAGAAGAATAGGGAGATATTTTGCAATATTTGGTATAAGCATTTTCATATTAACGTTTATATTGCATGTTTATAATTGCTTACCCAGGGAGATTCTAGGCCCTTGCTTCTAGGCACTTATAAAAAATATTCAGATTTTTTATGAAATTTTTCCAATAAATATCGACTAGGTAAAATAATTCTGAATGTAAAAATACAATTTATTCGTATTTAAAACCATTTAGATAACAATTCTGTATAAAATTTCGCACAATCAGGTAACGCACATGTTATTCATAAAAAAAAGCTGAAAAAAATTTTAGTTTTATTTATTTTGATGTAATGCAAAAAATTATTATATAAGAACTGATTCAATACCTTGCTATTATTAACTTCTGACATATAATATTAAAGAAATATTTTCTTGTACTGTCGCAACTTTTTGAATTGAAGATGACAGACCATCGTACAATATCCATTGTTTTTCCATGTCTTGTGTCAAGGTGTATGTCTTGTAATGGACTATACTTTTATTTTCTTCACATTCTCCATCAAAACATATTACTGCATGTAATTGAAAAATTGTATTTTTCAAAATAACTTGCTTCTGTATATCATTTAAATTGGCTTTTTGAATAACTGCATTTTTAACATTGTATCTTATAATATTGATATTTTTCTTTTCAAATAAATATTCTAAATCCAGTGCAATATATTTTAATTTCATATTTTAGCAGAGATTTTTTTTGCATGAATTACAGTACACGTAACGTTCTACTAGACGATTATTTAAATTGAACCTAAATCCTGTAAACCGAAGTTGTAGAAATCTGTGTCAGCTACTATATGTGTATACAAAAAGCGTTCATGCAGGACTTTTGAACAAGAACATTGTGAAATTTCTATAATACTAGGAATTAACTCCATCAAATATGGAAATAGTGATGTTACGTTATCTTGACAATCAATGAAATTTTTTCTAACATTTGTATTGTCTTTTGCATCTTCAACTTTATATTTTTCATATAGAATACTTGCTCTGCTGGCGTAACAAATCTCTAGGTCTAACGCATCCTCTGAATCACAGTATTCTACTATGCCATGCAAGAATCTGGTTGCTGGTTCAATCTCAAGTTTGTCATTAACTACTTTTTTAAAATTTGTATTGTTCAGATACACGTCGACAATCATTTCAAAAATACTGTCATACGGACATGTATTTCGAAAACGCAAATATTTAGAAAAACCGTCTATGTAGTACGTATTGTTCGGGAAACAACTACCATTTCTTAATAATTCTCTCACTGCTAAGGAATCTAAGATGTCTTGAATATTGTCCAATAATCTACGCTTTTCCTCTTCTACTGAATCATATTTCATTGGCGTTTGTACAGAATCAGTAACACCTGTGGAAATTTGTTTTGTTTCTTGAATATTTTTGTAATTATCTTTCTCTTCTACCAAATTATTTGTTGTATATTCACATTCCATTGGCAAAGACTCGTCTATATTTGATTTTTGCGACATACGTGCAATTGATGAATCTTCTTCCATGTTAACTTCATCGCACAATTGCAGTTCTTCTAAATCGATATCTAGTTCATGCAATTTATTTTGCGAGCTTGATTTTTCATTTTTATCAGTAAACTTACTTAATCCGAAGTTAACTAAACCATCTATTTTTGTTTTTTCTCTCAATAAAAACTTTTGAGGAATAATAGAATTAGTTATTACAGCTTTTCTGCATCTAAAATAAGTTTCTGATCTAGCAGATGTTGCAACAGAGTTTGGAGATTCAAAAATTTCCTTCATAACGTTAGTACATGAAGGAAATGTATAGCAAAGAGTTTGAAATGGTTTTGAAAACTCTTTGCAGTAGTAAGGATTCGGTTTTGAGCATATTTCTGTATTTTTTTTACATAACTTAAGATTATTTTGAAACAAATTTTCAACAAATATGATCAAACTATTAGTCGTTTTTTTGTTCGTTTCATTATTATTCTCGATTGCAGGAGCTTCTAGGCAACTAGCATCAGCAGTCCACTCTTTTAATTCTTGTTCATAAGTTTCAAAAATATCCATCAAGTGTTCTTTTTTTTCATAGCAAAGTGAATTCCTTTCCATTGATTCACTATTGCTTACAATTATGACTGATTCCACAAGGTCTATAAACTGTTGCAGGTTTTCAATCTGTGAAAAATAGCCTATACGACGTAAATAAAAATCTATTGTAAGTAAATCTACATTAGTGAAGCAATTCCAATGCCTTACTGTATTAATTAAATGAGCAATATCCAATCTGTAATAACATTTAGGTATGTTGACGTCATTTTTACTTAATAACAGTTCATAACAACAAAGATTGTAGTGTTTGAATGTCATGTTGTTAAATGCTAAGCAACATGTATTTTGTAGAGTGGTCGAACCGTCAGTAATTATTTCCTTTGGAATCCTTGCACCACGTTGAATCCATTGTTCGAATAGTTCTACAATCATTGGAACATGATGAGTTGACAGAAGAGCCTGCAATAAAGGGATGATCTTCCCTTCGAATCCAACTACGAGAACATAATAAAATATAGATTTACTCTTATCAATATCTTTATAAAAGTTGTACTTTTTTACTATGCTCCCTGTTGCATCGAATGACAGATGTGGTGTGCTTTCTTGCAATAAGTTCCACAATTTTATTTGTTTGTCACTCCAATAAAAAATATTGAAGGGATCCAAATTTAATTTTTGAACATAACACTTAGTTAATAAGTGTTTATTAGTGATTGATTTTCCTTTATATTCACTGTACCCAAGCACCTCATTAACTGCTTCTTCTTTCAGTTTTCGACATACTGCAGAATCATTTAGGTGTGGTGGTATGTTTTCCGTACTTATGTCAGCAAGCTGCTGTTCCCTATACTCGGAAGGAGTCATTGTTAATATCTTTTTTTTTTCTGCGATTCTTCTACTACCAGATAGTTTATTCTTTTTTTTGTGTACAATCGAGTGCGTTGCTAAGCATGTAATTTTAATTTTAATATTTTCTTTATCTATCTCTTGACCTTCGCCAAATATTGCAGATTTGCACTCAGAACATTGTCCACTTATTTTTAAACGGTCAACAGTTATATACGAATTTCGAAAACTGAAAACAGATGGTAAATGCTGAGTATCCCAAATTGCACGTCTTACTGAAACAGACCATTCATCAGCTTTCTTTTTTTCACTCCAACTTTCAATTATTTTATTTACAGGTAAGATAATATCAAATGATATTTCTAGATAACCAGCTGTATGAATTTGTTGCTTTAATAGTAAATCATCAGGCTTATAATCTTCATCATTCTTTTCAACGTTTTTTATCTTATTAATTTTGTCTACTTTATTTCTGATCTTGAAATAATCTTGAAGCTTTTCTTTGATCCCATGACGATTTTTGTATATATATATAAGTATAAGGAATTTGTAGACATTTTCAGATTCAATGATCTACGAATATCTCCCCAAATTGAATCCGTCATTTTTATTAACATTCCTTTTTGATCAAATATTTTCCATTTTTTCAAATTAACAAGCAAATATTCAACAGGTACTTCAGCATCACGAGGCATTTTGATGGATACCTGCAAAAAGATATACTTGTGTAACAATTAAGTTCACAACAATCATTACAATATTATTATAATGCATAAAATGTTATTGTACGGGATAATCATGCAAGCTGCAAATATTACGATGATTTAAAAAAACACTATCACTGGCAATACTGCAAGACTGTTAATGGTACTGTACACTGGCAATGCCTGTGTATACTTGCACAGACAGAGTGCGCTAAACATAACCTTTTATGAAAGTGGAAGACAAGCTTTATTCTGGGAATACAAAAACCGTTACACTTTGAAGAGAAAAAAATAGTAGTGCATTGAAAAAAAGTTAACTAAATTGAAAACTACATACAAAGTAAGTCTTATTTTGAATTATGTTACAAATATGTTTAGAAATTTGAAAAATATTATTAATGGTTATTTTTTCTAGTACTATTTTATCTTATTTTCGAAAGAAAGAATGAGCAAATGATGAGTAAAAGGGGCCCAAAAAATAAAATCTCTCACGACGAAAGAGTACAAGAACTGCTGAAACATAATATTTTTTATGACAATGGAACACTTAAAAAAGAATCAGATCCTGTATGGAAAATTATTTGCAATAATTTGCAAAATGGAGATGAATCGAGGAAAATGAGTGTCCGAAATATTCACACATATGTGTCACAAAATAGAAATAATGTTATTCAGGATATGCAAAAAGATTTGGTAAATAAATCGTCTTTAGTGACCAAACAAAATGAACAGCAGTTTGACATTGATATGGAACACAAACTATTACAGTTAAAAAAAATCCATTACTGAAATCTATTATTAGGGATTTAACAACTTACCCATTCGTCGTTTTTTTTTGGTCTAATGATGCTGTAGATTTAGCTTATAATTTCAAAAAAGATATGTTTATCTTTGGAATTACTAAGTCACAACTATGCCTACCTTTTGTTGCACCAGATATGTCTTGTAGCCAAAAAGTGCTTTCATTTTCAGTGGGAATATATGTATGTAGTAAATATATTCCAATTTGTGAATTTATATCAGAAATAAATTCTGTTTCTTTACTTAAGAGATTTTTTCATGAATGTTTACGAAGTGGCTTAAAAATTCCAACAGCAATAACCATCGATTATTATTGGAATCACGTTATAAGTATTCATTCAATTTTCAATGTAAACACATCTTTAGAAAATTATTTAGTAAAGTGCTATCAGTATTTAATTAACAAGGATAAAGAACTACCAAGATGTCTAGTATTCACAGATCTCAGATTATTACTCATAAAAGTTAAGAATTGGCAGTGCATGTCTACTATAATATTAGAAACCGTAAAATCATTTTTTATTTACTGTATCGTTGTTTTAAGTTAACAAGATAATTTAATAGATTTCCAAAATATCTTAAGTAAAATATTTAGCATTGCGTACAGTAGATATCAAAACAAAAATATAGAAAATTTCATAGAAGAGATTATTACAGAAATAAAAAAGAAAGAAATTAGTTCTATCTACTATATCGAATATTTGAAAGAAACGGAAAATAATCATAAAAATTTTTTAAAGCTTGAAATAGAAGAAAATATTAACTATCATGATTGTAAAATAATAAAAAATTTCATAACAAATATATTTGTTAAATCGAAGGAGTATGTAGCTCAGGAAGCATTAAGTGAAAGAAATGGGTTTTACAATAAAAAATTCTGTTACGATCTTATTGCATAATGCTTTAAATTCCCTTTGTGGACGAATGTCATGGTCAAGCAGCAAAATACAGAGCATATTTCTATACTAAAAGAACACAATCAAGAATTAGAACAATATCTAATAGATACAGATGATTTACTTACACCAGATAAATATTTATTACACAACATTCAATACAATACATCGAAAATAGCATATATCAGAAATACTTTAAATTACACAATAGAAGAAAGAGATGATGATCTGCAAGACCCACATTTGTTTTATGAAGAAAATTGGAAGGGTTTAAATCCAACTGAGAATATGAACCATGAAACAGATGATTCTTGTAGCGATAACTCGGATAGTGATGCCAGTGAATACTCTGATACTATTATTAGTGATAACGATGATGACATCTTTCAAAATGAAATGGAGAAAATAAATACTATAACCATCAATAGTATTATTAAATCTGCTCGTAACAACCTGAAAGAAGAAAAAGTATATGAAAATAAAGATGATTTAGAAAAAAATCATGCATCACCTAAGAGAAAAAAAATTTATACTAAAAAGGAAAATAATGAAATAGCTTTGAACAGAGGAATATATATGAAACCAAATAACCATCTGAAATTAAAACATCAAATGCCACCTCGAAAGAAAGAAAAGCAATCAAAAGGTTCCAAAATGAAGGATCGGAAAATTATACATAATGCTAATATGTATCCACCGATAAAAGTTAACAAGAAAAAAATTCTCGAGTCCTAGGCCGTAAGTTATTATTTAAAAAATTTGTAATAGTTCTTTTGTAATTTTTGGTTTAAAATTTAAATTTATATTATAGCGCCATATGCGATTAATCCCTTTCTGGTCTGTTTCCTAATAATGTAAAAACACGGAAGTTGTTTTTCTAATTAGGTAAATATGTCTATATGAACAATTTTCAATTTCACTCAATTTAAAATTATTATTATAATAAACCTTGTAATTTAAACGTTGTACAGCCACTGAAGAGGGGATAAAATTATCCCGAAACGTTTGGCCTTTTTTAGGCACGACCGCAAGGCGGGAATGCCTTATAGTTTTATCATCGCAAAAATTGTAACCAGCGATATCTCAGCCAATTTTCGACCAATCAGGCTGAAAATTTAGGAGAATACAACTCTTATATGTACAAAAAAACGTTTTTTTTACTTTCGCGATTACCGGCCAATTGTTCAAATGAGAGCTCTTTATGCTTATTTTTACATGTATTTTTAATTAATTATGTTGTAATAAGTTTATCTCAGTCAGATAAGTTCCAATCGATCCAATTTTTTTTTCACAAACTCTCCTTATGTTAATATCGTGACAGTCTAAAATTGGACTTATTTCCATTCATACAAAAAATATGCGGGCATTTTTTAAATTTTCGAAAAACGGTTTTTTGGTTATAACTCAAATTCTAAGCATTTTATACAAAAAAGTTAAATGGAAATGTAGTACGTCTCAAAAAAATACAACTTCTTCCTATTAACATAAACCCTCGAAAATGATTAGAATTCAAGTTCACAAGCTAAAATCGAATTTTCACATTAAAATAATTCGTTTAACATCATAAAACTTTTTAGGCTTACGTTGCACATAAAAACGTTCAATATAAAAGTTGTATACATTTTAAAAATACAATTTTTGACCATAATAATTATACATTCAGAGCGATTCAATATATTGTAAAACTCGAAAACAGATTTTTTTTAAAAGAAATTTCAGTTGGCCTCGATTATCTCTGCGAAATTAACTCCAATCGAGGCAAATTTTTTTTCATAAACTCTCCTTATGTTAATATCGTGACAGTGTAAAATTGGGCTTGATTCCGTATATACAAAAAATATGCGGGCATTTTTTGGATTTTCGAAAAACGGTTTTTTGGTTATAACTCAAATTCTAAACATTTTACACAAAAAAGTTAAATGGAAATGTTGTACGTCTCAAAAAGATACAACTTTTTCCTATTAACATAAACCCTCGAAAATGATTAGAATTCAAGTTCACAAGCTAAAATCGAATTTTCACATTAAAATAATTCGTTTAACATCATAAAACTTTTTACGTATACGTTTTACATAAAAATGTTCAACATAAAAGTTGTAGATATTTTAAAAATACAATTTTTGACTATAATCATTATACGTTCAGAGTAATTCAATATGTTGTAAAACCCTAAAACTAATTTTTTAAATAAAAATTTCAGTTGATCTCGATTATCTCTGCGACATTAACTCCAATCGAGCCAAATTTTTTTTTACAATCTCTCCCTATGCTAATATCGTGACAGAACAAAATTGAGCTTGATCCCATACATACAAAAAATATGCGAGCATTTTTTAAAATTTCAAACCAGGTGAGCGCGAAGCGCGAATGTAGGGGGATCTGGTGAGCGCGAAGCGCGAAACGTAGGGGGATCTGGTGAGCGCGAAGCGCGAGCGTCGGTCGTGCCTTATATGCAAAACGCGAAGCGAAACGCGCGAAGCGCGTTTCGTTTCGCGTTTTGCATGCCTTGCATCGCGAAGCGATGCAAGGCGGCAAGCCACTGAGACCTGAAGGCCCGAAGGGCCGAAGGTCGAATGTGGCGCGCTAGTTAATAAACAACTTGGCTCGAAGAGACGCATCAATTTTCATTCTACACAAGAAATCAATAATTATTGTAAACTCTAGTTTCTTTGATTGTATTTTAGAAGTGTTATGCACAACTTATATGTCTATTCAGAAATTTAAGTCATTTGTTGATGAATCTAATAATAAAATTCAAGAAATAAGTAAGGAATTTGTGCAAATACTTCAAGAATATGTAGCAAGCTTTGATTTAACGTCACTGTATAAAGCAAGAGTTAGATTTATTGCAAAAATATGTTCAGAAGATGAAAATGGAATAAGTTGAAAAGAAAGCATTGGACAATTTTACCAAAAAGTAATGTTTCAAAATACTTTAATGACATTTTTTTGCACAGATTGTGAAAAGTATCTGTACAATGCTGGAACAACCATAAAGTTGACATATGAACAATTTCTATCTGAGAATTCAGTAAATAATATAGTATCACAATATTGTCATAATTACTGTGGTAATTGTAAAACTATGAGCATTTTAATGAAGTTTGAAGTGCGTTATTTGCTGTGTTTTGATGTAGAGGATGGATCAAATAATTTGATTAATTTACATGAAATTCAAGCAGAGATAAAAGTAGATCAACGTACATTAATTTTAATGGGTGTTATTGGTTTTCAAAAACCCATCAAACATACACAACAATTGCGTCATTACATAGCTTATACCAGACATTTTAATGGAACTTGGGTTAAGTATGACAGTATACAAACATCAACAAAAATATCAAAACTTTCTAAAGAAGAACATTGTGTACATTTAGCTTTATTGATATATGTTGAATATGAACCACGATAGAATATAATTAAACAGAATAATTTATCGCTTGTCATTGCCTGTACATATTTACAATAAATAAACTTATTTCAATTCAAACAACATTATTATAAAATTGTATTGAGGAAAGTTTCTTTACATTAATTTAATTCCTAAAAAAAAATTAAATTAAAAAATACTTGTCCGATTCAACTTTTTTTGCAACAGATACGTTAAATTGCACATGTTTCTAAATTCTTAGTTTTACAGAGTTGATATAGGATTTAATTTTTAGTATGCACAAGTAAAAAAAAATTTTTTTAAAATGGATTCATTTATTAATACAAACTCAATTTATAACACATTCACAAATTAGTATTAATATATTAACAAATGAATTATAGATAACTATATAGAGTATTTATCTTGATATGATCCCTATAATTACAATTATAGTTTATGGTATCTTTTGTTCTAATTACCTTTTTTGTCATTTATTCTTTCATACTGGTCCCATAAAATATTAATCCACGTGTCTGTTTAAGGGGTTATGACAGGGTTAAAACCTGAAAAAAAAAGAAAAATGATTAGGGCTGTAAAAAATTAATATATATAGGTGCTCTAAAAACTACATTTTTCATTTAAAATATAAGTATTATACATCACTTTTATGCATAAAAAATATGCATAAAGTGAGTATAACATTTAAAAACAATTAAAGGTATTTACTTACCAAAAGTCCTGATTTTCATCAATTTTCTTTACTTGCCGCAGGTTTCTGAAGGAACCGTACCTTCAATCCTGGTGAACCAGACTGAAAAATCTTCCTTATAAGTCTGATCACAAACTGAGCGGAAGGGATTTCTGAAAAACACAAAATCAATATAATTAATTATACATACATTGACAATATTAGTAATTATAGTGAATGTTACATATGTAAACATACGTAACATTCACTTTGAACTTATCTTTTCCAATTCTGCTCCGCTCAGTTTGTGAGGAAACCTATCCCGAAGGTTTCTCTAAAATTTGAGCTCAATTGGTTCATCCGTTCCTGAGAAAACCTGCGGCAAGTGAATAAGAATCATGAAAAACCTAATTCTGAGTAAATGGCATTTAAAGTTTTACTTAATATTTAATAAAATAAAGTATACTTACAAATAATTTTCAACGTCTAGGCCAAATATAATCCAAAAGTAGCTGTCTGGGGATGATGACTGGAGAGACGCGTATTCAAAAAAGCTTCATTATGAAAGCTTATGTCCTCTGAAACACAAAATATGTAATAAGTGAAAAAAGGTTAAAATATTAAATTCAGTAGTTTTTAAATTTTTTTATAATTCAAACTCAAAGTATGCTAAATTTTTGTGAAAAATTATTCAACATACTTTGAGTTAACGTATTCTTAATAAATATTTTATAATAAATTCTAAATATTTAAAAATATACTTACAAATGCTGTTTCTCATCCATGTAGCAAAAGAGCAGAAGAAATGAACACTAGAAGCTAAAAAGGTTTTGTCCAGATGTGATTGATAAAAAGTAGGTCAGAGAACAGCTGATCAGCTGTTGAGCTAACAGCAAGCCAGCAGACTCAAGCAGACTAAACTATCACTAATGTGCATGGTTATGAAAAAAAAAAGAAAACTGGAAAACTGTCAGCTCTGCTCTGACCAAATTTTCATTTTATTTTGTAATGTGTGTATTGTCTATGTTGGATGAAAAGTGATATGAAGCTTGTAGTGAATGCTCGTTTCAGTGTTTGGTTAGGAGTGAGAAGTATAGGGGTTATTTGTGTAAATGTTTAGTGTGCCCCAGCTGAGTAGGAATCATCATCCGGATTATTCCTTTTCCTCTTAGCTTTTCGGGCTTCTAGTGTAGATTCCATTGCTCTCTTGTCTGACCAGAAAAGCCGTTGTTCGTCTGCACTCTTGGCCCAGTCTACTGCAGAAGATCCCGGATGCACATTGAAATTCTTCATCACCTGAAGTACTCCAGCTTTGCCATCATTGAAGGAAGTAACAGCAATGAAAATTCCAATCTCCAAGACTGTGAGGCCGCTGAAAGTTTCCTTGGGGACGAGTTTCCAGATGGACTGGTTGAAGCTTTCGTTGCTGTTCTGGGTGAAGCCTCCAATGCATCTCTCCAGCAGGTCTGGTTGCGTCAAGTCCTTGTAAATTGGCTTGATTGCCTCCATAATTGCCATAGGAATCGTGTCTCGATGTTGGAAATTCTTCAGTTGTCCCTTGGCTTTGGCTGCTTGCCATTTACACCAACTGTCTGATCCCACGGGACAAAGGTGGTGTCTCGGCTCTTGATCCGTTGAAGATTTATGATGGAATGTTGCCCAGATGGCATTGGACATTTCTTCAACAGAATGATGATGGCTTCGGATGGCATTGCCATAATATGTTGTAAGTTGATCAATTCTTTGAGCTGTCAGACGGTTCTTTCCACCTATCCCTGCACCATCAGACAGTTTTTGGCCAGCCAAAGTTTTCTTCAGATTTCTCAGTCTGGTTCCCATTCTCTTCTGCACGTGTCCAACACATTCCTTCTTGATGATGAAAAAATCTTCTCCATATGGCTTGGCATCACAGAGGGCCTTGTATACTTTTGAGTCGCCATCTCCTATGTAGCTCTTGTATTTGATACCGTGTAATGCCTCTGATCTTTTGAACATTTCCACAATACCGTCTACTTCCATTTTTCCAGAACTTCCCTGATGATTGGCGGAGCACTGGTCTTGATGTGCTTCAAACCACTCTCTGTATTCTTCAGTGTCCTCCTCTTGATGTGATTCACAAGCCTTACAAAATGATTGTTTCGGTGCCACATCGATCACTTTGCCATTGTCGTTCCGGATCAACGTTGATACTCCTTGAAGGGAAGAAAATCCTCGTTTCCTCCAAGATCCATCACCGGAAACCATATCACAACAATTCTCCTGAGTCTCATCTGTATTACATTTTTCTTGCATAGCTGCTTTCATTGACTCGGTAGCTACTCTTTGACTCGAAATTTTTAACTCATGATTGATAGTTCCAAAATGACTATGAGCAACTGGTGGTAAAAAATCCATGATTCCACAAAAGGTTTTTAAACCAGTGTGTCCATGGCCCAGAGCTCTCATTGCTAAAACTACTCGCTTATTGATTTCAAAGGCATTACGCTTTGGACCAATTTGCCTACACGAGTCAATGGATTCAGCTTTACAGCAATTATTACAAGTCATAGATAGTTTGCTACCCAGGCCTCTGATATCAACTTCATTAAAAGTGATATCTCCGCCACAGTTTTTGCAAGCCAGAAATTCTTGTAATCCGG
Organism: Philotrypesis tridentata; assembly: GCA_018906965.1. NCBI lineage: Eukaryota > Metazoa > Arthropoda > Insecta > Hymenoptera > Pteromalidae > Philotrypesis > Philotrypesis tridentata. The sequence continues at coordinate 16,903 of JACCIB010001256.1, forward strand.
GCAAAAGTATAGAAATGTCAAAAATTCTATATTGTATAGAACCAGCTTCTACATACTCTGATGTTAATTTCTGTCTTGATCTGGATACTGGAATTTCTGGCTGTGCAAACTGCGTAGCTGCTGTACCTGATGTTGATGGTTGCGTAGTTGTTCTTGTTGGAGATCTTGCACTGGATGTCGATGGAAGTGGCATTTCTCTCTCTGGTGGTCCAGGTGCAGTAGACGATGAAGGATGTGCTTCCGATGGTGCTTCATTTCTTGAAGATGGTATGGTCGTTGACAATGGTTCACTTCTGTAGAACCTCCTTTGCCTCTTCTTCTTTCTTCCAAACCTACGCTTTCCTTGTGCAGATGAGCCTGGCTTTCTGTTTCTTGAGCCAGTCATCTTATTGTTTTTTATAATCTTGATATTTCACAACACAATAATACACTCACAATAACACAATAATAACCTAGATTTTAAACTAAATAAAATACTTGTGCAATTTTCAGTTAAAATTATTAGTTTAAAACTAAAATCTTTACTGAAAAATTGAACTGAATATTATTTAGTTAAACAATCACTGTTTATCATTTAACAGCGAGTTTGACAACCTGCTAGTGCTATGGTAAAACAGGATTCTAGTTAGAGTGCCATTCGCTATAGATACCATTTACCTCGGCCGATAACCGCCAAATTTAAAATTTTTTCCAATGCGTCGTACAGTGAAAGGCATATATATATATATACACACACACACACGTGTGTGTGTGTGTATAGTGTAAATATATATATATTTGATATATGCATAGCATCTTATGTACTTTCTTTTAATAAAACCATTTATAAAACATGAAATGGTACTTATAGTATAAAATATACGATAATCGAAAATCATGATTTTTTTTTGGTTTTATGCCTATAACTTTTGAAAAAAATTTTGTATCGAAAAGTGAGTTTCGGGAGCTTATTCTACAGTAAATTTCCTACAAAAAACGTTAATAAAAAAAAAATCGATTTTTTTGAAATTTTAACCCTGTCATAACCCCTTAATTGCATCGATTTGAGTACGATCCGTGGGCTGTCTTTTAGACGTTATTGGTATCATGGCTTTCAATGATGCTCAGGGCAAAATGATGTTTTTTATCTCTCTTGGCTGATAAAGTTTTCGCACTTCTTAGTGTTTTGACGTTGAATGGCCTTTTGATGTGCGGCATTTTGTACATTGTGCTGTCGGTTAGGCTTAGAGACATTGATATCATACTGAGACTTCATAGATGTGTTAATATTAAAAGTCTTTGAACCAGTTGGTCTTCTTTTTGATGGCTGCATGCGTTTGCTTGCTCAAGATTTATTCGCGGTTGATTTAAAACAAATGGATTGCCGATGGTTGTCGCGATGGTTGTCGGCCGCTTAATTCATTGCTGTTGTGCTTCTTTGTACCTACGAAGAAAATGAAGGAATCGATCAAAAACAATGTAATTTATTAATTATTAAATCAATATAAAAATTAATCGAAAGATTAACGAGAAATCGTGATCCTTACTACGAGATGTTCTCGGTTCCTCTTTCATTGCAACTCGTGTTGTGACTTCTACTTTTATAGAGTGTGTACTTTCAGATGCGCCTCGCCGCGACTTTGTACAAGCATACCTACGAATAAAGCAATGTATTAATTATTGCACAATTTATTAATTATTATACAATTTACTAATTTCATATTTTAGAGTAAAAGTGTTTACAAAATTGTACGTAAATAATTATATAGACAAAGCCTATGAATGATAAAAACATAATTGAAAACCACTGCATAATATATATAGAGCAATAATAATGACAACGACAACAACAATAGATTAACAGTAAAGACTGAACTACCTCTTCATTAATCCAAGGGAGGGCCTATCACGTAAGCTGACATGAAAACACAACATAAACGTCAGTACAGAACATATTATGATGTGATTTACATAGTGTTTTAGATCATGAAATAAATTAAAGTGGAAAAACAAATGATAATAAAGAAAATTTAATTAAAACGTGTTGAAGTCTAATAAAAACCTGATCGTTTTATATGTGAGGAATAGAAAAAAAGTAAAGCAGAAAAAAATGAAATTTTGTAAGTATTTGATCAGAAATAATTGTGAATCTACTTTTTGAAATAGAAATCAGTTAGTGCTGTGTACAAAAGTAGAAAAATATAACATATGAATAAATTTATTGCAATTAATTACATTTGCATGAACTATAATGAAACTTGATAGTAGAAAAATAGTTTACCTATCTGGATTGTATTCTAAAGCGTTTCTGCAAATAAGGTCAATATCACCCAGAAAATCTCGAGCACATAAATAATAATGCATACCGATTTTGGTCATCATTGTATAAGGGTTTAAATCAGTTGGACTGCACTTCAAATTTATCACATCGGATTTGTCCAAAAAAAAAAAGAACTGAATAGTGCCCCGTTCCAAAAATCTCGTTATTCAGGCAAAAAGCAAAGCAGGAGTTGGTTAAAACAAATAATGAGGAGGAAGTTCTAGCCTATGGCCTTGAGATTCTGCTTTACTGTACCTAGATGGACATTCTTGAGGGGCATGACGACAAGCCGTCGGCATAACATATTCTGCCAGCTAGACCTTAAGAAATTAATTTCCCCTTTAAATATGTCAATCATGAGTTCATAGTCCGAAGCGATGTAGAATCGAGTTATGCCCGTCAGCTGTATTTCACGCAAGAAGAAATGTCAGTCATGTAGATATATAAATGACTTAGAACTTTTGCAGGTTGCACTTCAATAGGAGTAACTTCCACGATGATTGGTTCGTGAATGTCGTACTGAGCAATCTTTTCCCTGAACTTATCATCGAAAAATGAAAATACACGGCAAGTGCTGAGTATAGGGAATGTGTGGGACATGTTCAGAAGAGGATGGGAACGAGACTCAGGAACCTCAAGAAAAGCTTGGCTGGCAAGAAATTATCTGATGGCTTGGGCATTGGTGGAAGAAACCGTCTAACTGCTCAAAGGATTGATCAGTTGACGAAGTACTATGGCAATGCCATCCGAGGCCATAGTAATTCTGTTGATGAAATGTCCAATTCCATCTGGGCAACGTTTCATCACAAGAAATCAACAGATCAAGAGCCAACTCACCACCTTTGCCCGCAAGGATCAAGATCTTGGTGCAAGTGGCAAAAAGCCAAGGCCAACAACAACGAAAAGAACTTCCACCATGCAGATAGCATTCCTGCTGCCATCATGAATGCCATTGAACCAATTTATCAAGATTTGACCAAACGAGACTTGCTTGAGAGATGCATGGGAGGCTTCACACAAAACAGTAACGAAAGTTTTAATCAATCGATTTGGAAGCTCATCCCCAAGCATAGTTTCAGTGGTCTGACAGTCTTGGAAATTGGTGTTTACATTGCTGTCACTGGCTTCAATGACGGCAAAGCAGGAATGCTCCAAGTCATGCAGAAATTCAGCCTCAAGCCAGGATCCTCTGCAGTGAACTGGGCCAAGAGTCAGGATGAGGAGCGGCTTCTGTTGTCTGATAGAAGAGATTTGGAGTCCACGCTAGAAGCACGTCGAGCCAGAAGGAAGAGGAAAAACCAGGATGACGACTCTTACAGAGCTGGTGCTTATTGAAATACAAAATTGTCATACACCAAATACAACCTCACAAACATAGAACACAAACACACAACACTGAAAAACTATAAAACATATTCACAATTATTTTCTTTATTTTTCATTTTAATTTAATTTTCTTCATATTTTATTTCTCATTTTTGTTGAATTTTAAAATCAAATAATTTGACTTTAACACACAACAACATCAGCTCTGTAAGCAGTCTGCTGAAATGAATGTAGGCCAGAGAGCAAGCTAAACAGCTGATTATAGCTGTCTGCTTGCTTTCTGCCTCCTTTCCATCAGCTCATCTGGACTATTTTTTCTAACCTTCAACTTGACAGATGATGGTAGTGCTACTCTTCAGTTCACTGCATGTAAGTACATATTATACTTATTTTTTATGAATAAAAGCATTTTTATAGCTTAATTATAAAAATGTTCCAAAATTAGAAAAATGACATTTTTTAATGATTTTTCATTTTGTTTTATTTCAGTGGATGAAGCCGAACAAAATTCTTTCACTATGCCAAAAATGTTCAATGATGCCCAGGATATTCATACCATTCACTTAAAAAAGGTCCAGGCGGGAACAAAAATTGTAAGTAGATTTTATATCATAAAATGTTGAATAAAACTTTAAATGCATTTTACTCAACATTTGTATTTTTATGATTTTAGGTCAGTTGCCGCAGGATTTCTCAGGAACCACAAGTCCAATCCAGCTGAAATTTTCTGGAGAGGTCTAGGAAACGCTTCTTCACTGCTTGAGCGGAGCAATATTGGCAAAGATAAGTTAAAAGTGAATGTTACGTATCTAAACATACGTAACATTCACTATAATTACTTATATTGTAACTAATTTGTAACTAACTAATTAAATTCTTCATTTTTCAGTAATGTCTTCCGCTCATGCTGAGGAGAATCACAAATGGAAGATGTTCCATCCTGTTTGGCTTTGATTGACCACCCGGATGATGAGAAAGCATGCGGCAAAGGAGAAAATATGCTTTAATTTAATACTTCATGTATTGAATTATTACTATAGTAAGTATAGATATATATATTTTTTAAAATATGGAAAATCAGCATAAACATGTATAGTTTAACTGCCAAATAGAATTTTTTATATATAACTTATAGATAATTTTTTTTTCCCTATTAACTAACACTTTGTTTTTTTCAGGTTTAACTCAGGCATAACCCCTTAAGAAATTAATTTCCCCTTTAAATATGTCAATCATGAGTTCATAGTCCGAAGCGATGTAGAAGCGAGTTATGCCCGTCAGCTGTATTTCACGCAAGAAGAAATGTCAGTCATGTAGATATATAAATGACTTAGAACTTTTGCAGGTTGCACTTCAATAGGAGTAACTTCCACGATGATTGGTTCGTGAATGTCGTACTGAGCAATCTTTTCCCTGAACTTATCATCGAAAAATGAAAATACACGGCAAGTGCTGAGTATCCCAAATTACGCGGTACCGGATTGAACAACCCTTGACTGCGAAAGTAGACCGGAAATCCGGGCCCCATGCAGTGTGCTTTCGCCGGATGATGCTTGTGCGCGCCGCGCAGTGCGAGCGGGAGAACGGCCCGCAAATTCAAATACAAAATTCAAATGCACGAGCGTATTTCAAAATCAATATTTGGTTTTTGTCCTTTGTACCTACGAATAAAAAATTTATTAATTATTAAATCAAAATAAAAACTAATCGAAAGATTAACGAGAAATCGTGATCCTTACTACGAGATGTTCTCGGTTCCTCTTTCATTGCAACTCGTGTTGTGACTTCTACTCTTACAGAGTGTGTACTCTCAGATGCGCCTCGCCGCGACTTTGTACAAGCATACATATATCCATATAGACCTTTCGAAATCAGCCGACTTTGCCGAGCGCGCTTACGCGCCGCGGTACCGGACTGAACAACCCTTGACTGCGGAAGTCAAGTGGAAATCTGGACCCCGTGCAGTGTGCTTTTGCCGGATGGTGCGTGTGCGCGCCGCGCAGTGCAAGCTGGAGAGCGGCCCGCAAATTCAAATACAAAATTCAAATTCGCGCGCGCGCGTATTTCATTTAAATATTTAGTTTTTGCCTCTTTGTACCTACGAATAAAACAATTTATTAATTATTAAATCAAAATAAAAACTAATCGAAAGTTTAACGAGAAATCGTAATTCTTACTATGAGGTGTTCTCGGTTCCTTTTTCATTGCAGCTCAAGCCATTACTTGTACTCTCATAGATTGTCTTCGATTCGTGTCGACAGCATCTTTGGTTGGATCATCAAAAAGTTTTGCCTTCGCCAAGACCATACCAGCATTCTGTGTCCTGAGTTTAGCCATATATATAATAAACATCATGAATATTAACAATAAAGAAACAGTCTCTTCTGTTACCACCATTATCTATGCTGTGACCCACACTATTCATTTTCATTAAATATTTCAGTACCTTGCATAATATGGAAATGAATTATATGTACTGTAACAGTGCAACAAAAAATGAGTTACTGTCTGTTTCTAGCAAGTTTGGCACAAATTTCCCTTAAAAATATTCTCAATTCTCTTAAAGATATTTCTTCTTTTTCATACAATACTTTTTGTTCTTCTGGTGTTAATGTCTTTGGTTCAAGGTCTGGAGCAAGTAGCAACTCTTCTAATTCTTCCACATTCTTTTTCTTAATTTGAGGTAATTTTAAACTTTGTACTGTGAATACTGGTTTGAAAAACTTTGTTCTTTGTTCCTCTGTTGGACTACTGATTGAATGAATTTCTCCTCTAATAACACTAAATAAGTTTTTTAATTGCGATGCAGCAAAGAAATACAGTCTTTACTGTTTCTGGTACTAACGGCCACCATTGATCAATTGCTGCTATATAAATGATGGATGGTATGTTTCTATTCGCTTCGTTGAATACCTTAGGGTAATAATTCAATCGTTGTATTAAACTTTATACATGTACTTAAAATATTAATTTTTATAAAAATTATAGAAGTTATTAACCTGTACACATGTCTCTTCCGGGGATCGTGCGCTCTCTGCAAAAAGTGTACTAACGTTTAAACTGTGCACTGGAAGATGTTCCATTTGATAAATTGCAGCTTGCGCCAATTGTGGTCCTTGATTTCGAGCCATACTTCCACCAGTAATTAAAACTCGTGGTCGGTGAATACCTTTTGTCACTTTCAACCTTAAAAAGATTCAAACATTGTACCATATGCACAGAGATAAAATTAATAACTTTTCTAAAATTTTTGTCCATACTTGGTTCATACTTCTTGATTAATACCCTGAGGGAATATTTTCCTTATTGTATTAAGTAATTCCTGAAGTGATAGTGATCGAAGTAAAGGCTCAATAAACAGAGCCAATTTTCTACCTATACAGGTGTTACACGGAGTGATGATGGAACTAAAAGCGAACTAGCCCGAATAAAATCAGATTTCTTGATCTCAACGGGTGCAGGATTTAAAAGTAAACGATTACTGGTTAAATAAATTTGTGGATATGTTCGCTTTAAACCTTGAATCACAGCTTCAGTACAAAGTGCCTTCAAATCTGATCTACAATAACCAGTGGCTTTTTCAGCTAAAACTTGTATTAAATCATCAGAAGGAGGATTACTCCACTTTTTAACATGAATTTTTAGAATATCTAATCTCCCTTTCACAGCAGGTAAAGGAAAAAACAGTTCTCGATCAAAACGACCAGGTCGCCTTAATGCTGGATCAATAGCATCTATTCTATTTGTTGCTCCAATAACGATTACCTATAATCAAAGACAATTATTTTGACATTTTTATCACATTGTATTTTGTATTTAACGTTCAAAGTTATTCTAAATGCTATTGAAACTATATTATAACTATATTATATAATAAAACTATATTAAAACTAAAAAGACTTAAACATTGTGTTTAAGTTCTATTATATTAGGAGCAGAGAAAATGTCGAAGTAAATTATTTGGTTTGAAGTAGGTTCGTAAGGAAATAATATGGAATAAACGAGGTAGAAAGAATGAAGGACTACTGGCAAAGCGCATAATAGGCACTAGCATAAGTATTTATGAAAGAAATCATTAGGATTAAGTACTCACGCATCTGTTGTTTAGGCAGCATTAAAAACGTGTTTTCTACTCTAACCTCCAAGCCAGCACTGAGTAGAATGTAGAACGTCATGCTTCTCTTTATAATAGTCGTGACCAAGACTTTGTTGTTTGTTTATACTCTCTGACGTCTTGGGTATCTTTAAATGTGCTTTTTCCACGGAGGAAGACGGTGCGAGTATATACGATATATATAGGTACTAGGGGATCATTTGCGCGCGTAAACGCGCGCGTTGGTTTTGTGGTATATGAACTTTAAATGTATTATGTGTAGTAGGTTAATGTATATTAATTTATTAATATTATTCTTTAAATAATTATTTTGTACAAATTAAATATATTAAATATATTTTTATTAAATTGATGGTTATTAAATAAAACTGATAATTTAAGAAATTTTATTGTATCAGACGTTGCAAGTATAGAAGCACTGCACATATGCTCGACGACACAATAATCACTCTACAGTTCTTATATCACTAAAAACTTTGTATTAACTCTTTATTTATTTTTCAAAAATTCGATTAAAATAAAATTAAATTTTTTTTCTTTACTCTTTATTCTCTTTGATTCTCTCTTTAAGTATTTTGATAATTCAATTATTTACAGCTTTAACATTATCTAAAATTTAACTGAAGGAAAAAACATTCTCACAAATTCTTTAAAATATTATAAATTAATTAATACTATAAATTAATTTGTCTCTGTTCTTTAATTTTTCGATTCTCTGCTCTTTTAAATACTTGTCTTTCTTGAATTGAATTATGAAAATTATTCAAGTTTCAAATGAATACTAATTTTACTTAAAAACATTTTCTTTGAAATCCTTTAAAATCTTTATTCTACTCAATAATTCAACTTTAAACAAGCTCGTATAAGGCTCTTTTTCGTCTATAGGAAAGGTAATAGCCATTAACAATCTCTATATTATTCAATTGCCCAACTTTAAGAAAAATATTTCCTCTCAATAAATATCTTAAATATTATTTAAATTAATTTGTCTCTCTGTTCTTTAATTTCTCGATTCTTTTTGCGGAAAAGCAGTGAAGTGAACCCACTTTCCTCTGACACAGTTCACGCGGTGACACTGCCTTTGATCTCTACAATTCTTATATCACTAAAAACTTTGTATTAACTCTTTATTTATTTTTCAAAAATTCAATTAAAATAAAACTAAAATTTTTTTTCTTTACTCTGTCTTCTCTTTTATTCTCTCTTTAAGTATTTTGATAATTCAATTATTCACAGCTTTTACATTATTTAAAATTTCACTGAAGAAAAAAAAATTCTCACAATGATATGTTGAGGTCAGCTATGGCAGATCTTCAAACAAGCGCAACTTCGTTTGTCCATTGAAAATGATAACGTCGTTAATTGTCAGTTCCAGGCTTTAATGAAAAACGTAATTGTAACCCTTGAGGTGAATCGAGATCTTGTTTTTTTAGTTCTTGACCCCAGAGCGTCTATTACCAAAATTAACAATATTAGCATTGAAAGATGCAAAGGAAAATAAATTATTAAACCAACGAATATGTTGGAAAAATTGTGAAGATAGACAATGTTCTAAATTAAAAAGCTGTTGTAATTCATTTGGAACATCATCATTATTTTGTAAAATAACATTTCTGGATAGTTTTCTGGAATATTCAAGTGGTTTTTACTATTGACATTCAAATCTTGCAATTTTACAGGAGTCCTTATATCGCTTTGATTGTCATGACAGGTTTTCTTATGATTATATGATCGCAAGATTAACAATTTCATTAATGCGTAGATTACATGTAATAGGAAAGTCTTTTCTGTGATAAGAACGATCATGATTAATTAGTTATTTTGTACAAATAAAAGATACTAAATATATTTTTATTAAATTGATAATTATTAAATAAAACTCATAATTCAAGAAATTTGACTGTATCAGACGTTGCAAGTATAGAAGCACTGCGCATAAAAATTAAAGTAAAATTTTTTTCTTTACTCTGTATTTTCTTCATTTTATTCTCTCTTTAATAAGTATTTTGATAATTCAATTATTAACAACTTTTATATTATCTAAAATTTAACTGAAGAAAAAAATATTCTCTTAAATTCTTTAAAATACTTCTTGCATAGATTTTTTCTCTGTAAATTATATGACTAATATTCAAATATACAAATTTTGTCCAGGTATATAGCAGAATAAATTGATTTGTATCTGTGTTGTTTAATTTATCGATTTTCTGCTCTTTTAAATACTTATAGAACATCTGCTTTTTGAGTTGAATTATGAAAATTATTCACGTTTTTAATTAATACAAATTTTACTTCAAAAAATATTCTTTGAAATGCTTTAAAATATTTATTCTACTCAATAATTCAACTTTGAACAAGCTCGCGTAAGGCTTTTTTTCGTCTATAGGAATGGTCATAGCCATTAATAATCTCTATATCATTCAATTACACAACTTTAAGAAAAATGTTTCCTCTCGATAAATATCTTAAATATTATTTAAATTAATTATTTTAATTAATTTTTCTCTCTGTTCTTTAAAGTGGATCTTCAGTGATTGTACTTTTCTTTCACCTGTGGCTCCGAACGTAATGAAACTTAAAGATCATGACTGTGATACAAAAAGATGATTTTGTGTATGTTTTTAGCTTATTTTACCCAATGATATTTAAGTAATGTCACAAAATATAAGAATTTTTATTAAAATATAAAGATCTTCAAAATATTTCATGCGAACTGGAATTCATACATATTCTTTAAGCCAGACTGCACAAAACTTGGAATTTTTTTAGTATAGTAATTATGCATGTACAGCAGAAATAATTCAAACATTTTATTAACAAATAAAATCATGAAAAACATGAATTTTAAATATTAATCACAATTTAATAATTTTTATTTTAATTCTTGCCGTAAATATAAATTCCAACATTTATTTTAATTGTTTTCAAGAACCTCTAAAAAAATTTTCAGAAGGATTCCTTGAAACGCCTTGCGCATGAACGATTTTGAACTAATATAAATACTTTTATTCATAAACAGCATTTTTGTTAAGAAAAACATTTATAGATTATCATAAAATGGCAAATTCTAAAGTGAACAAACATTTTTAGTGAAAAATGATTATCGTATGTTTTAGATTAATGATAAATTTAGCATTTAGAGCAAACAAAAATTTTTCGATTTTTGATGAAATATCACTGGAAATCCAACTTAATTTCTCGATTCTTTTTGATCTTTTATTAAATCAACGATTCACAGTTTTTATATCGCTCAATTATTTGATTTTTATAATACTCAATCATTATGGTAATCAGTATATTGTTATAATTGGTGGGGCACAGTATGTTCGCACAGTCGATCTTTAACCTAAGACGTCGTCTTCGCGCGAGAAAAATAGAACAACGGAACAGACCTCTTCGGACTTTTTTTGATACGCAACAGCTGTTCTCTTATACATGGATTTAGATAGGCCAATGGCGCTGCCCACGGGTCCATCTCTCTTCTTATAAGGGATATACACACTGCGGCACTATATACTACACTGTTCAAAATATGCGCCATATCTGCACACTGGACATGCGCAGGAGCTTAAAAGTGGTTGCATGGAGAAACACGAGTGGATAATATTTATTTATTTTATAATTCAATAAATAATAAAAATCATAAAATAAGATAAATATATCCGTAATCCGCAATTAATTTGCAATCGAATCGCCTGGTCGAATGGTCTTCTACCATGTATACTTATTAAAGTAATCATGTATTATGCGGTTCTCGGAACTCGGAAAAGTTTTTTATTTTTCATTAAACAACAAAAGGACCCACAATTTTTTGAATTGGTTTTGCAAACATTGCTCATGATTCCGCAATTAATGCATATTTTATTAGTACGATGTATACAATTTATTCGCGCAGTTCGCTGAGCTAAGTTTCGAGGCCAAGAGTTGGCACGAGGCGTGACGTCACGCAGAAACTTTCCCCTTGAAATAGTATAACTATATAAGGCGGCGGCCATTTTGGCAGTGGCGACAACCAAGTCCCCTCCAAGGCGCGCCAATTTGAATTTCATTCTCATTATCTATTCATGAAAATTCTATTACACTTGAACTGTTAAACTCGCATGCACTAATTACACAAAGATTGCTCAAATATTTCATTTCAAATAAGAAGTTCACCTAACAGTTCCTACACTTAAAATTTCAAAATTGACACAAGTTTAATTTTCAAACACATAAAGTCAGTCGCTGCACTTGTCAAAATATATTGCTGTAGATGCAAACAAACACTCTTGTCGCATACGAACAAATACCTTGCCGCAAAAGAAAAACACTTAATTAATCACAAACACGTCGAAAATCAATAAAGTTATAGCATTAATACACATTATCCAACACTACACGAAACTGCATGAGCATTGTAATCACTCGTTTATCGTGAAAGGCACTTTACACAACAATTATAAGTTCAAAAATAACACAAGTCAATAAATGCGCAAATTGCTAAGCTGACTTAAACACAACTAAAGTGACACTGAACACACTCTTGCCATTAACAAATTTCGGTCAACTCTAATTATTATAATTGAAGAAACGTACAAATGAACACTCGTCTAAATTGATTTTTTGCTAACACAACACAATTTGCCGAAAAACATCAAATCGCACAACACTCAATCCATGAACACTTTCAAAAAACACGGTAACTTTGCAACTACAACTCACACATTAAAATTGTGCAAATAGCGGTCCACAAACTTCACTAACAACGTTCACATTCACAATTATAATTCGCATTTGTAGATCAAGTTAATTCCAAAACTGTGCTAATTTTCACATTACACTTTTCACGAACACTCGCATTATTTCTCTTCCAAAAGCAGTCTGAAATAAAATTCGCAAGAGCACACAAGTCTGCATGCCTGTCTTCTAAGATAAAACAAATAAGACACTTGTTTTACACTAAAACAAAACAAACGAGACCAAGTCTCTACAGTTTTGCTCGTTTACACTGAACTTCATCAATGAATGTCACTTCAAACAAAAACACATATGCTGAAACGAATGATCACTTATAATTTAAACTCAATCACTCACATCTTTTAAAAAAGCAACTGTCTATTCTCATTGCACTTTCTCTGCATTTGTCTCTCTAAAGCAACGCAAGCAAAAACACTTTGATATTTAAAACACGCACTGCGCCAAGTTTATTAAACGCCTAAACACAAATAATCACTTTGCATTGATAACACACTGCACTTATTTCCAGTCTTCAATCTATAAGCAACCGGAAAGTTTTCCTCTTCTCTCTCTTATTAAAAAAACCACATCTAAGTAATAACATTTGTCGTCCTCAGCCAAGTCTCGCTCAAAACTGTTTGCAAAAATCCATGAAGCTGAAACATAAAAGTGAACAATAATTAAACACAAAGCAACGTGTTCTCAGATAATTGCTTTGAAAAACAACATAATAAAAAAGAAATACTCATCTGACTACTGTAGAATCCTCGCAGTAAGACTTTTTGCACAGATTATTTTTCTGCAAGTCAAAATTGCGAAAAACAATCTACACCAGCAAATAAAACATTTTCTCACGAATCCACTGAGTACGAGTTTCGCGCACTTTTGAGCACTTTTTCGCAATTTTCCAACGTTGGGAAACTTCTCCGTCGCGACAGCAACGCGCGCGAGGTTAAACACTGAAACATAGGACTGCACCATATAGGTATACAAACTGCAGTCAGCGCCGCGCTCGATACTATCGATCGATACTTGAACTCGAGCGTCGACAACAAGGTGCTTCTACACTGAAGCAAACGCGAAGCAAAATCGATCATCTTCAAGAACACGGAAGACTATATACATTGTGCATCAAAGCCTAACGCCGACTGATGTGTTTTTAAGAAAACTTTTCAAATATTTTTGCTCGTGAACCATTAAAATACAACTATTAATTAACATTTAATTAAATACAACTACATCTAAATTCAACTCTTTAACAAAACTTTTAAATAATCAAAGTAATAATTAAACTAAACACAAGAAGCACGTTATTAAATAATCAACACCTAATGCAAGTGAACATTGCAATAATAATTCAACAATAATCTAACCTTCAACTACAATTATTAATAATAAACAAAATTCATTTAAATCAATAAATTTCGAGTTCACAAATTCAAAACTTTAATTATTTTTGTAAATTTCAAAATTTTATCACTCGGATTAAACAAAACATTTAATAAATAATAATCGCATTAAAAATATTAACAATAAACATCTAGCAAATGAAGTTAATCAATTAAATTTTTTTTTAAATAATAGCACTAGTTCCTATGAAACATTCAATAACTAATATTTAAACACTAATTTTAATTAACATCAATAATTAATTAATCAACAACAAATAATTATTATAAATAAAAAAATTTTTTTTTCAATAGAATTACTGTTTCTCAACTAAAACTTTTTTCAAAAATTTTTCAAAATTTTCCACAATTTTTTTTTTCAATTCAACCAAATACATATTCATTCTAAGGCATCAAAATTTTCTATTTCAAGCAAATTAAAAAATTCTTTTTCAGTTTTTCCCCTATCATTTACTCGCCATAAACTTAATATTTTGCAATAATAAGCTCTGACATTTTGTCGACAAAAATAATTTTTTTCTCTTCATCAAATCTTCCCAAAACTTATTTATTTTCAGGAAAATTAAGGAAATTTTATGTCATTGCTCGCACAAGCATTGACACTCAATCATTGTATCAACAAAAAGCCAAAATCTTTTGTCATATTTGAAATAAAATTAAACGTAAACTTTAATTTATTTTTAAGACTAACATAAAACTAATTTCAATTTGAAAGCCTAGCCTAGGCCCAAACACTACGTTTGAAGTGCAACGATTTTTCATTTGATTAATATACTAATACTAGAAATAATTGCGAATAACCCTTGTTATAACTAAATACCATACAAATTTAACACTCATTTTTTTCTTTTTTCTTTCTTTTCAAATCAATACACAATCAATAAATTAGAATCAAATTTTTTTTTCAAAATAACAATATACCCTGGTCAGCGGTTCACAGTTTTTCGTTTAACAAATTCAATTCAATTTCGCATTTCCAATTCCTCTCGTACATCGTTTCACCATTTTTTTTCTCTAGTTTATCCGCATCGTTCATTTCGACATTTTTAAATTTTCTTCCATATTGTCGAGAATTTCATAATTTTAACATTTTTGAACAAAAATAAACAGTCATCAGTTAGAAAAATAAGTATTAGACTAGTAATTTTGCACATTTAGACTAGATAATTTAAAATTGAGAATCTCTACAAATAAAGCAACAAACAACAACGAAAACCATCAATATGACGGGCTCATCGTTCAATGAAACTACAGAAGCCTCAGCGCATTTAATAACATCAATGGCTGAAAGCTTCACCTTAATGAACTGCATCAATGGTATACCAACTTTTGATGGTAAATACCACGCACTAAGAACTTACATTCAAGATCTACGAAATGCTCACGAATTGGTACCGCCAAACTTGCGTCCACAATTCATGAGAAACGTTCTACAAAAATTAACTGGTGCTGCGAGAAAAAGCATCAACAACAAGAAAGTTGATAGCATCGACGACTTAATCAAACACCTTAAACAGCGTTTTGGTCCAGGAAGAGACTACAAGTACTTCAGCCACAAATTGAAGGATCTAAGAATGAGACAAAAAGACAATGTTGGTGACTTTTACGACGAAATCTGCGTACTACTAAGCAGCGCTCGAAACGCTCTTAAAGAAGAGAAAGGAGAAGAAAACATAGCTCTACTAATATCACCATTAGAAGATGAAGCAGTAGATATTTTTATACGAGGATTACAACCAGCACTGTCTGTTGCAGTCGATGCCACGAAACCAAAAACAATCAAAGAAGCCTATGAAGAAGCTGTACGTCTAGAGGTACGGATGGATGCCAACATAATCCCAGACACAAGGCCTTACAATGGCAGAAAAAATAATCATTACAACAATTATCAACACAACAATGATTATCAACGAAATGCATATAATAACTACTATGCACCGAGAAACTCTGGATACGTCGGATACATAGAAAATAAACCACCAGAAAATCCAGCAGAAAATCAACAATATTTATACAACAATGATCAACACAATAGACAACAAAATTACCAACGTCCGCAATATAATAATCAGAATCAACAAGGTTATTATAGAAACAATCAAAATTATAGAGGAAATTATCAAAGAAGATATCAGAATAACCAAAATACAAATTGGAGAAATAATAATGGGCAACAAAAGCAATTGTTCAACCCACAAAATGGTCAATTTAACAACTACTATAACAATAGACCTGATCAACGAGAAAATTGGAGAGTTCAACCAAATAATCAAAACCAAGGTAACAATAATTTAAACTACCATGGGGCTCGTTACGATCCCCAGGTAGCGAGCCAAAATCAGAATCAACAGTACCCGAGGAACCAGCAAGGACATCAACAGAATTATCGCAACAACCAATGGAGACAGAATTACCAAAATCCAAATCAACAGCAGAATCCTCAACAGAACAACGATCAGCAACAGTATCATCAGCAAATGCAACAGATGAACCAAAACAAGCAACAGACGCAGCAACAAACATCACAGCAGCCAGCTGCAATAATGAAGATACAAGTGGAAAATCCATCCCACGAGTATGTTCAGCCAACTGTAAAAATTCTGAAAAACATGACTGGGAGAATGACGAACCAACTATAGTTAGATTGAGAATACCAGAAGGCACCACAAGGCCATGGCTTGAATTCATGATTGACAATGGAGCAACAGTCAACATCATAAAACTGAATGCATTACATGACGATCTACCATTCAACACCGAAGATAACACAGAATTAGGAGGAATAACTATGCAAACAGTACCAACATTAGGATCAGTATACCTACTAATTAGAAACACGCCAGTAAAATTTCAAATTGTATATGACGATTTTCCTATACAAGCAGATGGAATGCTGGGAAGAAATTACCTCAAAAAGGAAGAAGCAGTAATTTCATATTATAAGAATGCATTAATGGTGAATAGCGACGTCATGCACCCTATACCGTTTAAAGGTCATGAAGAAGAACACTTACCTAAAAATGCAAAAAGACGAAAAATAGACAGTCTATTGCAAGTAAACGAAATGAAAAATACCACTGAAGAGTCATTCGAAGAAATATCTGCAAATACAAATAATGCAGTAAAATGCACAATACCGGCAAGAACTCGACAAATAATGCAAATAAATCTGATAAAAACAGATTTAAAAGAAGGATACTTTCCACGAATAGACACTGGAAATAAAGATGTATTCATGGGTGAAGGAATATACATAAATAACAACAACACGTGTAAAATTTTGGCAATAAATACAAGCCAAGAAAGTGTTACCATTGAAATCAATGCAAAAGAATTAATACCATTTGACACAGAACCGAATTTTTTAGAAGAAACCGACAGTGAATTTGACGGTGAAGTAGTTTCAAACATTCCAGAACGAATGGAAAAAATCAAAACTGCAATTAGAAGACATCATCTCAACATTGAAGAAAAACACATTGTTGACCGAATTATTGACGATTATCTAGACAGATTCCTGCTGCCTGGAGACAAACTACCGTGCACAGACATGATAGAGCACAAAATACATCTAGAAGACAACGTGCCTATTAACACCAAACAATATAGACACCCACCCAAACACAAAGACATTGTGAGGGAAAGTGTGCAAAAGAAGTTAAAAGACAAAATAATAACAGACTCAAACTCACCATATAATTCTCCCATTTGGATAATACCCAAAAAACCAGACAGCCAAGGCAATCCAAGATGGAGAATGGTAATAGATTTTAGAGAATTAAATAAAAAAACAATCAGAGATGCTTACCCACTACCAAATATAACAGACATAATGGATCAACTAGGAGGAGCAGTCTATTTTTCTATATTTGATCTGGCATCAGGGTTCCAACAAATACCCATGGCACCAGAAGATTGTTACAAGACAGCGTTTACCACAATAAATGGTCATTATGAATACAAAAGAATGCCAGAAGGTTTAAAAAACGCTACGGCCACATTTCAGCGCCTAATGGAAAAAATCCTGCGCGGCCTGCAAAATATTGAAATGTTAGTATATTTAGACGACATCATTGTTTACAGCAAAGATCTCAAACAACATGAACAACGAATACGAAATCTCATGGAAAGATTAAGACAAGCTAAACTAGTTCCTTCAACCTGACAAAGTCGAATTTTTCAGAAAAGAAGTTGCATTTTTAGGACACATAATCAGTGCACGAGGCATTGAACCAAACCCGAAAAAGGTCGAAGCAATAGCAAAATTACCACGTCCAAAATGCAGACAAACATTCAAGAAGTCTTAGGAATGTTCGGATATTATCGAAAATACATACCAAAATTTTCGGACTAAAGCAAGACCATTAACAGCATTACTGCAAAATAACAAGAAATTCGAATGGACACAAGAGTGTGAAGACGTTTTCAATGAATTGAAACAATGTCTCATGAGTGAACCAATTTTGCAATTCCCAGATTTTGACAAGGAATTCATATTGACAACAGATGCGTCAGATTACGCAATTGCCGCGGTTTTAAGTCAAGAAACCGATGGTTTTGAACACCCCGTTCAATTCCTATCGAGGACTACTCAGTAAAGCTGAAAGAAACTATAGTACAACGGAAAAAGAGTGTCTAGCAGTACTCTATGCTCTACACCAATTCCGACCATATTTGCTATGCAGAAAATTCACATTAGTGTGCGATCACGAACCACTAAATTGGATGCATAGTAGAAAAGACCCAGGCCAAAGACTGATGAGATGGATGTTCCGTTTTACAGGCTATGAATACACGTTCAAGTACAAACCTGGAAAATTGAACAAAAATGCAGACGCATTGTCTCGCAACCCACCAACACTCACAGAGGAAGAGATAAACAAAAACCTCTCAAAATTAAAAGTAATGATAATAGATGAACAAAAACCAAGCACATCAAAAGAGAAAAACCCGACTCCAAGACAAAGAGCACAAACCTTGGGGAACGCAGAGGCACCCAAAGGTAGAGGAAGACCAATAGGAGCAAAAACAAGTAAAAAAGCTCCACAATTGGATCATAGTGTCATT
Source organism: Philotrypesis tridentata (assembly GCA_018906965.1). NCBI lineage: Eukaryota > Metazoa > Arthropoda > Insecta > Hymenoptera > Pteromalidae > Philotrypesis > Philotrypesis tridentata. The sequence goes on from JACCIB010001256.1 coordinate 35,834, forward strand.
GCCCAAAGAACAAGAGCAAAAACACCTCAAGTTGAAAGCAAAATAAAACAATACATCAAACAAGGAGCATACCCAAAGTCAAAACGACAAAAATCATCAAGCAACAGCCAAGAAGCTTCAACGTCAAAAGCACATAGCGATGACACCAATAATAGTGATACAGACACCAACACCTCCACAAAAACGAACATATCAAATACTTCATGGTTATCTTCAACAGCAGTAGATGGTAGCTCCAGTGATAACCCACCACTAGAAGATCCAAGACGCAGTGCATTGAGAATAGATGAATCAGAGATACATAAACAAGCAGATAGCGATAACGACGAAATATCATCCAATGACAGCAACGACAAAACAATAAGTAATATAGAAATAGCAATAACAGCTAAAAGTGATACAGGCACAGACAAATCATCTGATGACGAATCAATAACTAATGCATCGAATGTCACAACATTGTCACGAAAAGAAGTCGAAGAAGCTAGCAGAAAATTAGAAGAAAGCATGGCAAGATTTGAAGAATTACACCCACAACATACAGAGATCAACAAAGAATATGATATTGCTGTAACTCACTTCTCTGATGGAGAAGAACAAACAGAAGAAATGAGATTCTGCATGGATGAATTAAATGCACATTACGGCACCAAACACATGGATGAAGTAATGGAAGAAGGACTCCAAAAACTAATAGAAAAATCTCAAAAAGAATTGGTAAAAAGATACGAACAAGCACGAGATTCCCAACCAGAAGAAGATGAAACATCAATAGATGGAATAATATACCCAACAAAAGGAAGAATTTCAGACACTACAAGAATAATAAATAAATCTCCAAATGCCAAAAGCACGCCACATCCAAACAAAAGAGTTAAGCTGAAAACAACAGATATAAGCGTCATAGACGAAAATTTTGACGACAAAACTTATGAAATACGATATTCACAACCACCAGAAACAACGGTTCCATGGTTAGTGACAATCCCACAGATATTAGAACCAATAAATAAAAGATACGGTTCAGTGCAAAAATCCATCAATTCGACAATTGACAAGGATTCAGACACAGATCGAAAATTATTACCAGAAAGAGAACAAATAGTAACCATAAGAGAATGTCTAACATACAAAAGAGACAATTTAGTACATTTTCTTTCACAGGATTGTGAATGCACAACTTCAATAGTCAAACTACTCACTGACATAGGAGCAATAGAGTTAACGAATATCAAAAACAAAAAACCGCGCATCGGTCAAATTTTTGTTACAGCATTCAAAAAACACAAAATTTATTCTGTCATAATTAAAGACAAATATTACAACAAAATAAACATTGCAGAATTAGAGAATTCTTTGCAAAATTTGAAAACAGTATTAATAAAAAATGAAGCAAAAAGTTTCAGAATATCGCGTAGAGGCGATTTAACAGATGAATTAGAACCCGGTCTAATCACCGAGCTTCTAGCAAAAACCTTCAACAATTCTCCAATAAAGGTAACAATCTGCTATGGAAAAGTAGAACTACCATTGGAAAAAGAAAGGAAACAAATTATAGCAAATTTACATGACAGCCTGACCGGTGGTCACAAAGGCATAAACCAAACATATCGCAAAATCAGAGAACGATATTATTGGCCAGAAATGCGCAATGACATTCAAAATTACATAAGAAAATGCGAAAGTTGCCAAGAAAAGAAAATTGAACGATTCAAAACAAGAGAGCCAATGATTATCACTGACACACCAATAGAAGCTTTTGACAAAGTCTCAATTGACACAGTAGGTAAATTAAGACAAACGCCATCAGGTAATTGCCACTTACTAACAATGCAATGCAACCTAACAAAGTATTTAATTGCTATACCAATTAAAAATCTGAATGCAACCACCATCGCAGATGCACTGGTCAAGCATTTAATTTGTCAATTTGGAGCACCAAGAGCCATACTCTCAGACAGAGGAACAAGTTTTCTATCAAGTATAGTAGAAACAATGTTGCAAATTTTTAAAATAAATAGATTAACAACATCAGGTTACCGACCACAAACAAATGGTTCATTAGAAAGAAGCCATGCACCACTAGTAGAATTCATAAGAATATACTCAGAGAAATACGATGATTGGGACAAATTAGCACCATTTGCCACCTTCACGTATAATACAAGTATTCATGCCGCAACAAACTTCACACCGTTTGAATTAGTATACGGAAAAACTGCACGTTTTCCAATCAAAATACCATCTGATGAAAAACTTCGCACATACAATGTTTACATCAGAGACCTAATACTTCGTCTAGACTGAAATGAAAGTATTAGCAGGCGAAAGACAAATAAAAAACAAAATAAAGTCGAAAGAAAGATACCACAAGAAAATAAGAAAGTTTAAAGGCAAAATAGGCGGATATGCACGCTTAATCAATGAGCCAAGAACAAGTAAATTCGATGCCTACCGAAACAAACCACTAAAAATTGTCGAATTTGTTGGCAGAAAGAATGTCATTTTAGAATACCCCAATGGCAAAAGAATTAGAAAACACATTGACAAACTCAAAGATGTACACACAAAAACCGATGAGTCAGAATCAGAAAACAATTCTGATTAACTTTGTCTTGTGTTACAGATGAATCACCGCTCAATTCAATTCATCTTCATCATCATCAGCCTACCAGGTTTAATTGCAGAAAAATTACATTCAATGGAATCATTATCGCCAAACCCTGGCATTTATTATGAAAAAACAAATACAGTAAAAATAATTAGAACGAACTGGAAAGTCAACATAGTCATTGACGTTGACCAATTCTTAGATATGCATAACCTATCACAATCTCACGTTGAAGTATACAACAAATGCATTACAGTCATAGAAGAACATAAGTGCAAAAATGCTCTAGGCACTGACCTGCTAGAAATCAAACAACAAAATCTGGCAGAATTAAGAAAACAATTAACAACACCATCACCACTTTAGGTCAAGTAGAATATCCTAACTCGAAATACCCCTCGAGCATCAGGATGAAAAGAATGGTACCCCTAGGATTTATAGGATCCATAAGCAAATCACTGTTTGGTCTTGCTACAGAAGATGACATTCACAATGTCAACCAGAACATTGACCAGTTGTTCCAAGATCAAAAACAAGTAATCCATTTAGTAGACCAGAATACACACATAATAGCAACAAAATTTGAAGAATTATACAAAATAACAAAAAATCACCAAACCATCCTAGAAAGTTTCGAAAAATCACTTACTAAAGTGATAACAAATGTACTAAAAGAAAGTGAACAAATGAAATACCTAGTAGAGATAATACTCTATGTCAAAAGATTAGACATGACTATTGACCACATTACCAAAAGTCATGAAAAATTACTTGACATATTAAGGGAGATAAAGAATGGTAAGATTCACCCAGAAATACTCTCGAACAATATCCTGCAAGAAATAAACGCAGATATCAAGAGAGTGAGTAAGGACATGAATTTACCAATACCTTCTGAACACATGAGAACAGAAGAAATAATTAAAATTTCCAAAATTGATGCACTACATCAAAATGGAAAAACAATAATAATCCTACACTTACCATTAGTAGACCACACAGAATATCAATTATACAAAATGCACCCCATTGCGATACCACAATGGCATCATAACATTAGTTTGGGAATGGCTCACATAAAGCCATCGCATACTCATATCGCTACAACAATAGATCAAACGAAATACATAAAATTCAATGAAAACAAATTAAACAAATGTTTAACCACCCATTATGCACAAATCTGCCCAATCCTTGGTCCGCAACACAATACTCCCGAATCAACAGATTGTGAAATCACATTATTATTAGACCCAAAAATTGACACCATCAAATATTGCGACATTAGAATCAACCCTTTGACCCAAATACAATGGAACTACTTGGAGCAAGACAAATCTTGGCTATACTCCACAACTTTTGAGACACCAATGACCCTCATTTGTAAAGAATACCCTGAATACAAAATAACAATTAAAGAAGCAGGAATATTAAGAATATCACCTCAATGCATAGCTAAAACTGCAACAACAGTTCTAGCAGGTGAAAGCACAAAACAAACAAATTTCACGTACATATATTCACCAAATATAAGCCTGAAATTAACAGAAAATTACCCACTTTTATCACACAACATCGAAACATACCAAACACCCACATATTTAAAATTAATAATAATGACCTGTCAATAGATCACAAAAAAGAAAGACCCCTAACTGAAATTTTAAAAGAATTAAATCAAATAAGCGACCACAAACGCAAAGACTTCAAAACTAATACCCTAGTTTATGGAGGAATAACTACACAAATAATAATTTTCATTATAATAATTTATATAATAGTAAAGACAAAAATATTTAAAAAATTGACTCTGCGCACCAAAAAGCAAACACACAAAATACACAAACCGAACACAAAAAATATCGACATTACAGAACTACAAAATATAACAATAGGAGAAGGCGCGAAAGCCAAATATAACACACGACGAGACGTACATACACCACAGATGACTTTAGATCTACCACTACAGCAAGCGGAAGTCAACTAAAACAACGATTTTCGTTTTTAGAAAAATAACAACATGGCAGCTAAGCAACGGAAATCGATTACCATTTTCTGCGACAATGACATACCAATGTATACCATACTAAGAGAATTCGAATACATTGCAACGCCAGTCACGATTCACTACGAACAGCACAAGTTCGAAGCAGGAACGAAGAAAATCACCATGATCTTCAACACCGAAAGAGATGCAACCAAAGCATATGAAAGAAGAGCAACCTTAATAAAACAAAATAGATTCAAAAAAGCTACAAGCCCGCATGCAGCAAAAAGGCGAAACACACCAATGGATGAGGAAACAATGAACACACAAATCAAAAAATCATGCCCAGTAAAATCAGAAGTACATGTTGTAAACAAACAACCCGCTCCAATGGACAATCATAGACTATTCTGTACGTTACCCTGGGAATACTCCGACACAGTTAAGGACGAACTATTCTTCAGAGCTTTCGCAAAATATGGACCATTAGTTTATTATCAAACTATAAAAGACAAAAAAGGAAAACTTGCATATGGATATGTACAGTACTTCGACGAACAAGATGCAGAAAAAGCAAAAACAGATTGCGACGCCATCTACAACGCCGTATATTCAGTACCAAGAAAACCATCAAAATCAAACAAAGAAAAATATACAAAGAAACACGAAAAATGCAACCAACACATCGATATAGATATTTACCACCTACACGAGAAAACCTGCATCAAACAAACTCTATGGACAGAAAAATTACAAAAATCAAGAATACCAATTGCAAGACAACAGGAAGGCATAACATCTCCAAATGAGGACCAGACACCAAATGTAAACAACGGCGAAGACAAAGCAGAAGACACAACTGAAGACATGTCGACCGAACAAGAAAATGCATTACTAGACGAGACAAATTACTTAAACATGGACTTATTGAATATTTAAACACACCCCATTTCATACAGTAAATAAACACACATTATTTATAACTGTACGCACCCCAAACACACCACTGTCTGTAACTAACAAACAAAGGTACACTCACTAATAATAAATTAAGCACACACACACATTTGTGTTGCAGAATAGCTAAAATGGACACCATTAGTCTAAACATTGACATTCCAATTCGTTACCAAGAAAAAGATTACCCAAGAGAACCACTTGGGATATCAATAGCTCATGGCTCTTATAAAATTGAGGACATCAATATTCATATCAAGAATGACATACCATCATTCATGAGATTTCATACCACGCCCATGCGCTACGTACCATGGCAGTATAGACAACCACTATACACCGTGGGAAGGAAAAATAAGCTCACCAAGCAAAAACCTAAAGAGGCGGAAAGCGACAATTCAAACAGTTCAGATGAAGAACCAGACAACGACAATATCATGGCTACCATCCATGCAGCAAGAAAATCTACTTCTCCGTAAATGACGAAGAAACAAGAGACGAACTACTCGATTACCTACAAATGACGACATGCATGGTTTACCACCATCTGTCCTGGGAAGGAGACATGAAAGTCCCAGACAAATACATAATAGAGACCATTTTCCACGACAAAGAAAACGTAGACAAAATAATAAAAAAAGTATGCAAAAAATTCAAGTATGCTAAACATCAATGGCAAAACCGAAATGAAAATTGCACACCAGGAGACAATGAAACATCCGACAACGATCAAGAAAAAGAATCAGACAACGATAGTTGGGGAAATAAAGAAATGAAAAATAATTGGAAAAAACTAGACATAACACCAGTCGAGACCGAACAAGAAAATTGGGATAAAGAGTTAGAGGAAAAAGAAGCCAAGGAAAAATTAGACAACAACGATATATCAGTAGAACCAAAAGAGGAATGGATCGTACAACATGCAGCCGACTTGTTGAAAGAAAATGCCGATAATGAATAATCACAATACGTCACCAACGTATCACATACACACACATATCATAAACACATACATACACATTTACACAACACTGTTTAAAAAAACTAACCATGCAAACCAATAGCTTAACTAACCCGCTATGCATGAAGCGAAAAATTTCGTTTATAATTAAGAAAGCACACATGACCCCATTTTAACACAAACATATTTCTTTTTATTCTGTTACAGATGGATCGCGGAGGAGTAAAAGTCCTGCACGTTCAAACACAGTCAAGAAATGCAAGGAAAATTAGGGTTACCTACGAACCACAAACGGCGGTAACCCCACTACTCGCGTACATCAAAACATTTGGTGATGTAGAAGAAGTGCACGACGTCACCTTGCATGTTCTGCAAAACAAAAACGTTGCAAAAATCGACGTTACTTACGCAAAGGATGTATCGGTGAAGCTGATCGTTTTGGATAACGCGGAATCCATAGCACAGTGGAACCCAATAATTATCTCGGGAAGAGCACCAGAAAATGCAGAAGCTGCTGCACAAGCTACAGACAATGCAGAAGCAGCTGCACAAGCACCAGAAAATGCAGAAGCAACTGCACAAGAAGCAGAAAATACAGAGGACACTATCAGTGATGAAGGGGCTGCTGCAGCAAGACCTCCAGTAAACCTGCAAGTAGAATATCACGATTTGCACATCAAACAGTTTGACAACCCGGATGCAAACACTATTAAAATTTTGCATACTGGAAATTTGCAAAAAGCTGCAGAACTACTGCAAGAAATTGATCCAAATGCATACATCCAGCATTTCGCATGCAAATATTCCTCAATAAAGGTATGCAAAGCCACATACGAGCATGAATTAACAGAGCAAGACATCACAGCTATTGAACAATTAGCTCTATGCACAAGAACCATAAATGAGGATGACCTCACAGAAGAAGGCATCGACGGGGACACAGATTTCAGAAAAATCAAAATAAAATACACAGACGAGCAACATGACGACGTGCATAATTATTTTGCAACTTATGGCAAAATCATCAAATTTGACATAGTGCCATTAAAAACATAATAGACGAAGAAATGCACCAATACATTGCCTTCATCCACTTTGCACACGAAAACTCTGCAAAAGCCGCACTGGAACTATGCCCGGAAAGGTACCAACCACAGTATGGAAGGACCAATACTAATCAAGAGAACCGCCCTATTAACAAATTAGCAATATGCATAAAAGTGCCAAGAGGTATGTTGTGCAAGGAAGCAACACAACATTTTGCACAATTGGGGGAAATAACTTCTACTCGCTACACCCTCATACCGCTTGAAAAGTGCGATGCAAAAACACACACGCACATGGGGTTATCAACTTTTGCAGAGAAGAGGACACGGAGAATGCATTACAAAAATGCGACAGAAAATTTCTAGCCGTCCATCAAGCCAGAGCAGACAGGCGGATTCATACACTGTGTGGAAAATCCATCGCGGTAACGCATTGGAGGCTGCACTTAGAAGAGTGTAAAATGCAATATAAACAAGAAATGCAACACTAAAAATTTTTTTTTACACCTTGTAAAAAACACTACACATTCAAAAAATACATTACCATAAACATAGCCGTAATCAACATAATCATTTATTTCATTGACCAAGCGTCCCCTAGTTTTAAGTACTAAACAATAAAATTAAGATAAGATTTCACTTTCACTAACCCAAAGGGCATAAAAACAATCAAAAGGCTGAATCACACTCCCATACTCTGGGATTTCGTCAATAAACCCACCCCTACCCACCCGCATTCGATACCATCGTTTGCCGGGACGGCAAACCTTCCAAGGGGGGGAGGATGTTATGTGCCGATGCCAAAGTACAAATTGGCAACGTCGCATAACGCATAAGTTATTAGAGAGGTGCAAAAGTATGCGCCCAGCCGTCGCCAAGTCGCACAAAGAAGAGCGATAGCGGTACTCTCCTCAGCCCTCGAAACGCTGACCAAGCGCTTCGCCCTCCCATGCGCTGGCGGACTTCACCGTAAGTTCGAGAGTGCAGATGAGAGCGAAGTAGCTAATGAAGCGAGAGAGGGATGGGGGAGAGTGTAGAACAATTAGTGGGAGAGAAAGTGACGCGCTCTCTCCCATGCATAATTGCACGCCCTCCGGCAGAGCATCTTGAGCCACCGAGCCGAGTGCACGTAGTTT
>JACCIB010001257.1:0-44321 GCA_018906965.1 Philotrypesis tridentata
CTTTTTCCCCACAAGAGTAACATTTCTTTGGACCTTGCTGAAAGTTCCCTCGCTGGCACTGAAAAGTTCCTCTACCCTGAAAATTTCCTCCATTTTGACCTTTATTACCCTGATTTCCCATGTTACCCCAATTTGAAGATTGCTGCCGCGGCTGCTGCTGTTGTTGGAGTTGCTGGCGTTGATCACTCTGATTTTGGTTTAAATTATTCACATTCTTATTCACCATCACCTCCATCTTAGCTTGTTCCTTTACGGGAGACTCATTCAGGCTGTTCGCAACTTCAGTTTTACTGATCACTAGCTTTTTAGAAGGTTTATTCTTTGCTGGTTTAGGCAATACTGCATCCTCTACCGCCATTGATTTAATTACCTTTTTCTCCCCCTCCTTCGGGATGAAAACAGCGCCTGGAAGCTTCATTTTATCTTTTGAAGGTGGAGGCTCCCAATATTCGTTGATCTCCTTGACTCTTTCATACTGCTGACCATACCTTTCAATATCCTCCAAAGACGTAATTTTCATGTTTACCATGAAATTCCGATATTCTGACCGAATTCTCTCGAAGGCCATGCCTACTGGTTCTCTGTATTCCGGAGGATTATCCAGGTGATCCACTATGTATTTGAAACAGTCTATAAACGCTGTTATGGGCTCCCCCACACCTTGAGTTCTCCGCATTAAATCATTATAAATGTCCCGTTGGCTGATTTCGCCAATGAACCGATTTTTGAATGCCACCATTAACTGCCGCCATGAAGAAACTTCTTTCCTCTTTACTCTATACCAATTTGCCGCTATACCAGTAAATAAGCAAGCCGCAGCCGTCAGCATTCTCTCATCAGGAATATTTTCACTGCGACAGCAATCCTCCATCTGATCCAGAAAATTTTCCGCCACCACCCTATCCTCAGTACCATGAAATTTGTGACACCAACTCTGCAGCGTCTTCACCAAATTCCCATGGTAATGCGTAGACCTAAAATCAATTCCAGAATTGCCTCTATGATCTCTGAAGCCGCAACGGTCATGATCCGGACTCGTATGCCTACCTCTAAAATCTTCTCTTTCCTCCTCATTCCTGGTATTGTTATCTAGGGTAGTCGACTGCTTCACATAATTACCACCCGTGTTCGAAAATCGAAAACCACTATTTACAACATATGGCATTGAAAACACGGTCTTCGTATTATCTCCAGACTGCAATGAAGTCTTTGGAGGCACCTGAGATACCGGGAGATTTAAATACATCCCTTGTACTCTATTCCTCCATTGTGCATCCTCTACATTGACTACGTCCGAGTGTACTTGATCACTCAGTTAGATTCTCTTCCTCGAATCTTTAAACTTTGGTTTAGTACCAGTACCCGCCACAGAATGAGTTGTCCCCGAGGTAGTCATCACTGGATCCGAAAAAATGAAATGCTCTACTGGCGCCGTAAAGTAATACGTTGCCAACCCCGGAATATCCCATGACGATGAAGATACCGTCGTGGTTGGAAAATTACACATCGTTGTGACTATTGTGGTCGTCGGCACAGTCTCCTCCACAGATGAAAGTATCGCCACTATATTCGGATCAGTCTGATCCTCAGCCGCCATTTCTAGAGTCCGTTTTACCAGCCTCTCAGCAGGAGACAAATTTTCTCTTTCATCGACTTCCTTAAACCAGGGAACTTCAAAACCTTCCACTAACAAGTTTGCTCGAAACAGCCTCTCCGCCAATTCTCTATTTGAGCCCAACGTACTATAGCCGCATTCACGCAACTCATCCGTGATTTCCTCTATATCTCTGGCCACTATTGCCCGCATTCGCGCTCGGAGCTCTCTTTTCTGCAGCAGCTTTTTCATGCAGTCTCTATACTCTTGCTCCATTGTTGACATCCTCAAGTTAAACAGCAATTACTGCCACAAAAAAATGAATCCTCCACAAAACAAATAGGGAAGCCCTACCTACGCACATACACTATTATTATTATTTTATTATTATTTCGTAGGTGGGTACGCGCCCCCGGTACTTAGGTCGATGACCACTACACACACTACCACTACACAATACCACGCACACACACTAAAACACAGGGAAATTCAATATAACTATATAATACAGGACACCCCCAACCCTCGTGGCGGGAAAAAAAAATTCTGTATGGCAAAGGAAAGATGAAAAAAAACAAAATATCCTCCACAATCTTCCTGAAATTCAAAATTCCACCATCCAGATCACAAGCTTCCTGAAATAAAAAAAATTCCCCCACACGGGTTAACAATCTTCCTGTAAAATAAAATAATTCCTCCACAATCTTCCTGAAAGAAAATTCCCTCCACACAAAATTCGAAAATAAAATCTCAACCGATCAATTATCTTCCTGAAAGAAAATTTCCTCCACACAAATTTGAAAATAAAATTTAAATCGATCAATTATCTTCCTGAAAGAAAATTTCCTCCACACAAATTTGAAAATAAAATTTAAATCGATCAATTATCTTCCTGAAAGAAAATTTCCTCCACACAAATATGAAAATAAAATTTAAATAATATTTAATAATATATAATAATATGCCATAATGATTTATAACATAAACGATAAATCCCAAAAAAACATCATGTGTGTGTGTGCGCATAAGGAATAAGGGTCCGCCCAAAATTTAAAAATCCAAAGAAAATCCCAAAACAAGAAACTTGAAAGGGAGAAAAAAAAATTTGTCCACTATGGGTATCCTCCATAAATACCAATTGTTGCACAATAAATCCAATCACCAAACATATAATCCCAAAATTGCCACCACAAACAGGAAAGGAAAACAAACTTTGAAATTCTCAACCGACGCTTAGCGTCCAATATGGCGTCACGACCACGTTCCAACCGCCAAGTCCACCAAATGCCCGCCAAATTGACTCCAAGTCGTCTTTGCTAAAATTTCCTCTAAAATTTCCTCTACACAAATTTCCTGCTGAAAATAAAAATTCCACCACCTAAAGCCGCACGATGGGCGCCATTTGTAACATGGAATCTTCCCGCCCGCACGGAAATTCCAGTTATTTACAAAGTATTTATTTAACTCACGGCTTTCTTCTTTTTCCCTGGCTCGTGGTATCCCTGCAATGGATCGAAAGCGGAAAATGTGGTGGCAATCGGGTGAAAATTGTTGAACACAAATAAATTGGTTAATGAAGTACGGATATATTCTATTTTTGTTATACAATTATTTTTCGTGCAAACAAATTAATGGTGACTCGAAATACAATCATGGGCACATGGCCAAATTACTAAATCCAAGGCTGCTGCGTAGTGCTAAATATAAAAGGGCCACGAAAGTTCCTCTACGAGTGATTCTAATTGAACAAAAGGAAAAACCGCCATTCGCTGAAACGCGCGAAATATTCCACTACCGAACGCGGCACGTATTCCTCGGTAAATATAAGTTTTCCTTTATATGTTATCCCGTATATTAAATATCAATCCAAACTCTCACCAAGAATCCTTTATAAATACTCCACAAAACTCCAACGAAAACTCCTCGTCAGCTCTGCGACTCGAAACTTCTTTAAAATACACCCCCTAAAATGGCGACCAAGAAAACTGCAATTTACTGCGGATAGAACTGCTCTAGGAAAGCTCCAGAAATGGAATGGCCGAGGCCGACGCTCCGATCGAGGAAGGATGCCGCGTTTTCCCACTCGACCTCCTTCTTCACGGAAGCGCAAGCCCGGCCTCCAAAATTATATAATTGGTCCTCTTTCCTAGAAAAATCCCCTATTGGTTTTCCAGAACTACCACCAATCTATTCCTGTATCGGTGAGTTTCCTCCAGCGCCCTCTTTTCCAAATCCTAATTTATTCATTGGTTGGAATAACAATTATCGCCCTCTATATCCTTGACTAATCTTGTAATTCGCGCCCCCTTTACTGATAAAAATCAATCAATCAATCAATCAATCCCCATCCGGTGGCTCCCCCTATAGATAACGAAACTAGACGCGCGAGATTCAAATTCCCTTGATCGATCCATATGAGTCACTGCATACAGACCCTAAGATACCAACTGAAATCTCCGAATGGATCTCCGCCATGTTTCCCCTATGCTGAAAAGAAAACCTCTACCGCCATGTAATGTACTGTACAGGGAAACTGTACAGTAATCCGCGTCTACCTCGCTCCCTGCATCACCAATCTATCGCCCGATAGCAGGCGCCCTCTCACTCTCACTCGATCACGGTCGATAACCGAGAGTGCTCTCTCTCTCCCCTCTATCATCGCCCGCGCCACATGCTCTCTCTCTCTCTCTCTCTCTCTCACTCTCGCCGCTATCACGCGCCACAGATTCTCTCTCCCTCTCTTGCTCACACACACACACAGACCGCGCGTACGCCGCTAGCTAACTTCCTGCTGTGCCCCCTCCCGAGCGCCGGCGCGCCGCGCAGGTGCGACTCGGGAGCTCACATCCTGCGCTCCGCACGCGGCCGGTCAGAGGCAACTCCTGCGAGCGCCACCGAGCGCTGGCTCCGCTACAGGAGCTGTCACCTCGCCGAGAGTGTATCAGCTGGCCGTGTAATAATGTTCACGACGCAGCAATAATTATTGCTACGTCGCAATACTAAGAAATTAATTCAGTATAGAAAAGACAATATTGTACATTTTATAGATAATAAAGGCGAAGGTTTGGATGTAAATACTAATAATGTTATTAAGGAAAACAATATTTTTTTTAATATACGATTAAATGAGGTAGAAATTGTAACTTTGAAAGCATTAAAAATTTTTGTCTTATGTATTGACGTAGCTCAATCAGTTTCTATGATTAAAGTAAAAATATTGCAGATTTTTAAGCAATTAAAGACTATTTTATTATCAGAGAAGATTGATCACTTTAGTATCTCAAGAGATATAAAAATTCATAATTTAATTTGGTGATATATTGAAGAAATTCTAGTGCAAGTATTTGAAAATTCTAGAATAAGAATAGTAATTTGTTTGAATTATATAAAATATGTAGATTTAAGGTATAGGGATAAGATTTTTCAGGAAAGTCACGATAGTTTATCAGGTGGTCATTCAGTCGTAACTAGGACTTTTAATCGTATAAGAGCTAAATATTATTGGGAAAATTTGAAACAAGATGTAGAAATACGAATTCAAAATTGTATGGATTGTCAAAAAAATGAATTGAAGAGAGTTAAAATAAGGCAACCTTTGCTAATTACTGATACGCCACTTTAAACAATTGACAAAGTTGCCATGGATATAGTGGCTATGGATATCTGTTGCTAAAAGATTTAAATTTTCAAAAGTAGAAACTACTGCTTTATCGCCTGCATCAAATGGTTCGCTTAAAAGAGCGCATCATCCATTGTGTGAATATTTAAAAAACTTTTCATCTAAAAAAATCTTTTAGGATTATTTACTTCCTTTAGCGCAGTTACAATATAATACAAGTATACATAGTGCACATAGATTTATGCCATATGAATTAGTATTTGCTTATCTACCTAATTTACCATCATCTGAGCCTTTAAAGGTATCAGAACAATTACCTACGTATAACAATTATTTGATCAATCTGATAACAAATATGAGAAAAATCGCTGAACTAGCACGTAAAAATTCTTTTGAAAATAGTTTCAAATGAAAAATCGAAAAGGTATTATGATAGATTTATAAATCCTGTAAAATTTAAAAAAGGAGATAAAGTATGGTTAATAAAAGAACCAAAACCGGGAGAATTGGAGAAAAATCATAATCTCGGACCTTTTGAAATTATTGATGTAGCTGAAAAGGATAATATAACAATAAATAAAGATGGAAAGCAAATAGTAGTTCATCCAAATAAATTGAATTTATCTAAAAAGATTTAACATGTTTTGTTTGTTTTAGGAACTTCATCATGCTGTGGGGATATTTCGTTATTTTTAACATACTTTTTCATATAATTGAAGCAGCTATAGGCTTTGATTGTGACGCTACATCACCCAATATTACAACTTATTCACAACTCGAATCTGGGAAATGTGATTTTCAAGATAAGCAAGCAAATTCAACTGAGGTTGCAATAGAATTAATTCAAATAGCAGATTTTCGATCAATATCAATTATTCAATGTAAAGTTGAAATTCATAGAACAATTTTTTTATGTGGAATATTTGGTCATTTAATACCAACTGAAAATTCAGAACAACAGTATATTAAAGAAATCAGCCATGAACAATGTCAATTGTTACATGAGACGGGTGTGTTTAAGCTTGATGATGTACATATTATTACAGATTTAAAAATTAATGCTACTACTACATAAGGTATTGATTTTGCGGGCAGTGCAGCAGATAGATCATGTTCTGGTGCTGCATATGCAGATAGTTTTGGTTCTTGGAACGATGTATTTGTTCGTGGCTTAATTAGGATTACATTGATCGAAAATAGTGCTAAAGTAAATTTAAAAACTGATAAGTTAACATTAAGTTCAGGAATTGTATGTAAATTTTCGGATAAGCATTGTATGAATGTGGAAGGAGGTAATTAATTTTGGAATGTGTTACCTAATAATAACCAGGATTGTTTTAAAAGTTATTATGATATTTTATATAAAGGTATAGCAACTGAATACTTCAGTAATGATACTAAAGAAATTGTTTATACAGTAGAAGCTAATGAAATAACATTTACATTAGCGATTAAAAATAAAGAAATTCATTGTAGTAAAGAATTAATTCGTACGGAACATCCAAAATTTTTTATTATGGAGAAAGATAACGTACTAAATATAAATTTTTTTGATTTAGATAGATCAGAGAATGGTGATGTAATTAATAGAATAAGTTTTGATTTATTTACATATGTTAATTCTAAATTTGTGTAAGACATATTTGTGGAAAGACATTTAAGGGGTTATGACAGGGTTAAAACCTGAAAAAAAAAGCAAAACCATTAGTGCTGTAAAAAATTAACATATATAGGTACATTAAAAATTATATTTTTCCTTTGAAATATAAGTATTACACATTACTTTTATGCATAAAAAATATGCATTAAGTGAGTGTAATATTTAAAAACAATTAAAGGTATTTACTTACCAAAAATTATGATTTTCATCATTTTTATTTACTTGCCGCAAGAATTTTCAGGATCCGTACCATCAATCTTCATGAATCCAAGTGGTTTATCTCCCCCATAAGTCTGGTCTCAGACTAAGCGGAGCAGATTCCTGAAAAACACAAAATTAATATAATTAATCACACATATATTAACAATATATTTTTCGAATTCTGCTCCGCTTAGTTTGTGAGGAAACCTATTCCAAAGGTTTCTCAAAAATTTGAACCCATTTGGTCCACCCATTGCTGTGAAAACCTGCGGCAAGTAAAAAAAATCATGAAAAAATTAAATCCGAGTAAAATGCATTTAAAGTTTCTGATGTAAATCATACAAATAAACTCAGCTATACTTACAGAAACTATCCAGCATATCTTTATTTGTTTTTGGTACTCAAATATACATGCAATAAAGCATACTTGGTGGTACGCGTACATCATGCTGTGTGATAATAGTATATAGAAGCTGAAAATAAAATAAAAGTTATCGTTACCTATTCATAATCAAGTTATACTACTGATTGCAATTATGTACAATACTAACCATTATCAAGAACATTTCAAGTTGTTAGAAAGCATACAAAATAATATACCAGTTAGTTAGAATAATAGGCCCATCTTGTTGTCTTAGACCCATACACCTAAAAGCAAAAAATAAAGAAACAAAGAAAAAGTTCTTTACGGATAAATTAAAACTTATTAGTTTTCAATACTTATTTGAATAGTTGTTGTACTCTGCAGAAGCTCTTATACTGAAAAACACCATTGAGGTTATAAGCACTTAATTGTTACAGCTGCTAGCAGACAAACTGCACTGATCTGGTGACTTGAAGGTTGGATGAAAAACAGCTGTTTGGCTGCTTCTCAGAAAATTCTACTATACCGATCACATAGCAACCTTCATTCCCGATCGGACGTTGGGCAACAAGGCGCAACATGTGCGGGTGGCAAATTCAAATTTGTTGAATGCCATTACTTTAACACATTGAGTTTAATAATAATATTAAATCACACATAGAAAAGTTAATATTTTACAAAAATAAATTAATTACTCTTGAGAAAAAAACTGTTGGTTAAATGGTTTTTATGTCGTGTTTTCAGTAAGATTTCTCATGAAACTACTCTATAAGAAGCGTCATAGAACAATTCATTCCACAAGTTTAGTTTTGTCGAAATATTTAAAATTCTCGATTTTTTGAAAATTTGCTAGAAAAATATTTATCAGTTTTGAGTTTTTATTTTCAAGACAAATTGTTTGAGCAAAAAACGGCTTTGAGCAACATATTCTACGGACTATCAACTGTGAAAAAAGTGAATAAAAAAAATCGATAGTTTCCTAATTTTAACCCTGTCATAACCTCTTAAGAAAACAAATTAATGATTTATATTTTGATTTACTCACGGAAAAATGTGAATTAGAAAGAAAGGTTCTAAAAAATTCCTTATCACTTGCTACCATTTCATCTGATGAATTTGCTTTTAATATAATGAAAAAACCAGGATATATGGCCAAAATTGCTGGAGAAGTTGTGCATATTATAAAATGCGTACCAAGAGAGGTAGAAGTTTTGCAGCTTAGTGATTATTATGAACATTTACCAGTTTTATTGAATAATGAAACTTAGTTTTTGGCCAAAAACTCATATTTTAATTAAGAAAAGTATTAAAGTCGATTGTAATAGGTTAATACCAACCTATTATGAAATTGATGGAGAATGGATTAAATTTACTCCAAATTTAACAAAATCTTTACCTCCTCATATAATACGACCAAATACAAAGTCCGGGTGGACTTTTCAGCCTATAAATAACCTAGCAACTGGTGGAGTTTATTCACAAAATGATTTAGAAAAATTACAAGCACAATTTATGTTTCCTATGGAAAGAGCGCGATTATTAAATGTGATTACGAATGATATCGCTGGAGAATCAGTAAGAGGAATAACTTTACGGAAAGTACTTTGAGTCAAATTGCTGAAAGTACTTTGAAAACATTTTATGAGAAGATAACGTCTTGGGGATCATTTTCATCTGGAACATTTTATATCATAATAATTTTGCACATTTGCAAATCTATTTTTGATATGATTTTAAGAGGTTATGCATTACATGCAGTTTATGGTTGGTCTATTCGATTACTTGGAGCTATTTTTAATTCATTAACTCATTTGTTCGTTTCATTAGGAACAAATGAGAAATTTCTCGGCCTTTAGAAGATGAAATGTCATTTATTAAAGTAATTCATCCACCAATGATTCTTACAAGGCCACATCCTCCTCCTTGACCTTCTAGCACATTACATGCTGGTATAATACATGAACCTAAAATTTTAAATGCATCTAAAAAAATTGATCTTTTTAAGGTTTGATTAAATGTTTTTCTGCGCTGGTATTATTTTTAGGCCGGAGGAGATATACATCTAAAGATGTATATTGTTCTATTTTAATTATGTAACTTGTAAATATATTTTTTATATAACTTATATAATTTTTATAACTATTTGTATTCATTAAATTAGTAAGTAGATCAATATGTAATTTTAAAAAAAAAAGGTATTAATAATTACTATTTGCATATTATTACATTGATATCGGTGAAGTATTACGGGACCTAGTATACAATGACAATAATCTTTAAAAACTTCGCAGTAAATGCGATGGGTGTTGTTACTATAAACAGATATTTCATAAAAAAATAAATTGACTAATTCAAATGCGTCAAAGTCTGGTCCATAGGCTCCGTTGCAGACCATCCAGTACAGCAAGGTGCTTGAAGTCATTGTATCAGTTGCAGAAGAGTATGGAATAAGAAATCTTATGCCTCGTAAACTAATGAGCGACTTTGAAGTAGCAATCATTAACGCTGCCAAGGAGAATTTTCCAGATACTCGTATAAATACTTGTTTCTATCACCTAAAGCAGTCGCTGTGTCGAAAAATTCAGAAGCTGGGTCTGCGGACGGCATATAATGACGTTGATAATACGGAGGTGGAAGATTTTACACACTTGACTGCAGCGTCAGCATATGTCCCTGTAGGCGACGTCGCAAGAATTTTCCGGCTTTTAAACGCAACTGCTCCAGCAATCATGACAGAGTTCATGACGTACTTTGATGAGTATTACGTCACAAGAGGTCGGCGAAGAGCAGTTGCTGCTAAGTATCCGCCGAAATTATGGAACCAGTATATGTCAACTTTGACCGAGCACAGTGCAACAAATAATGTTAGCGAAGGATGGCATAACAGGTTTCGGTTAGCCGTTGGAAAGGACCATCCTGACATATTTTCGTTAATCAAAGAATTCCAAAAAGAGCAGGGAGATACAGAAATCCAGATTACGGAACTAGCTCTTGGAAGAAGAGTTAAAGCTGCTCCAAAAAAAGTATGGAGAGATGCTCAAAAGAAGTTGAAGAAAATCGTTGCAACATACGAAGATTTTGGAGTGGCACTGTACCGCGACTATTTAGATAGCATCGCGTGTTATATTGTTATGTCTTGAGCATAAAATCATCTTGTTAAGAAAATTGAAATAAATTTGAAACATTTTATTTTATTAAAATTACATTTTTCAGGTGAATAATTTTCGGGGAAAGTGTCATTTTATGAAATCGAAGAAAACGTTGTCGGGGAAAAGACTTTCGGGGAGTACGTTTTCGGGGTATGGTATTCGGGGAAATGGGCGGGAACGGAACTGCTCTGCACAATAGCGCTGGCATCTCCTCCAAGTTCTGGTAATTCGCCAGTCAGTGAACTGTAAAAAGAAATTTTTGAAATATAATTCAAGTAAAATAGAGTAAAATAAAATAATAAAGATAGATAAGTTAATATTATTACCTGGATTGATGTCCATTTTCGGAGGAGCAGCTTTTCCTTCTCTTTTAGCTCTCTTACATTTGCGAGTATGTGGAACTAATGTATAATGAAAAACAAAAACAAAAATTATTATTATGTATATTAATCAAAGAAG
Source organism: Philotrypesis tridentata (assembly GCA_018906965.1). Lineage (NCBI taxonomy): Eukaryota > Metazoa > Arthropoda > Insecta > Hymenoptera > Pteromalidae > Philotrypesis > Philotrypesis tridentata. The sequence continues at coordinate 11,047 of JACCIB010001257.1, forward strand.
TAGAAATATTATTTTTAAACTATACTTACACAAACAGGTGTTTTGCGCTTCATTCGGAAGTTGTACATCTTGATTTGATGCTTGTAAAATGAATACTTACGTTAGCCTAAGCTGTGACACATTTTATAGCCATAAAATTCTTTAATAAGCATAATTTAAAGTAGGATATTTCACAAGTAGAGCGTTTGAATTTTGAAATAAAGATTACATTGCAAATTCATTGCAATGTCTTAGGCCCCGAGGTGTAATGTTCTATGACATTATCTATTTTGTTTATTGCAACTATGTTGAGAGAATTATAAGGTATAACTATTGTATAAATAAAAGTTATTTCAAAATTCAAATCAATTGATTATGTCAATTGTGCATTGTCACACTTTCAAAAGTAAGAGCTCAGCTAATGCTGAGCTTGCGAAACGCAGACTAACCGTTATACTTTTGAAAGCTCGCAATATTGTACATAGTTTTACGAAATATTTAACAATTAATATTAAATAAGGTGGTAAATTTGTAAACTAATTTTAGCGCTTAAAAGAGACGCAATGCCCTCAATTAAGCAGTCAGAATTTTGGAGTTCTTATTTAATTGCGATTAATTGTGTATTAGTATTTGATTTTGAATAAAAGGTGTATTGTCATTTTCTATTTTAAAATACTGTGTGCAATATTGTTATTTATACCTTCAACAACTAATATTCGATACATACTAGAGAGTTTTATCAACCACTTAGCTAAGCAGTTATTTACAAAAAAGTAAGGTTTTTAAAAAGTACTATTTATTTAGGAGAGCACAAATACCCTATACCATATCTCTTTTAAAATAATATTCTGATAACTAGTGAGAGAAGTAGTCAGGATATAACAGGATATTTGTAAACAAAAAATTTGAAAAAAAAAATTTTTTTAAACTGAAAATGCCAGTCAGGATATTTAAAAGAATTGTATTATTAATAATTATTGATTAAAGTTAATGATTAATTAATGATGATCATTGCTTAAAATTAATGATTAATTATTAATTATTAATTATTAATTATTGATTTGTTTTGGTTCTAATTGTAATTGTAATGTTACGAATTCTATTCGCCGCCGCGTGGCTTTCCCCCCACCACCGCGCCACTTGGCCGAAGCAACAGCGCGATCTCGCGCGCTGAACTCGCATTGTTCGTCGGTCGTCTTTGACAAACTAACCCATCTAGAGCTATCGGGTAAAATGTAATCATTTAGAATATGATTTCAGCAAGCACTGTGCCAAATTTCAGCTATAAATATCAAGTAGTTTCGGCGTAATCGTTGGTTGAAAAAATTTTTGTATCTCGGCTCCTATTGGTCCGATCTTAACAAAATTTATATGAAAATTCATGGTTTTTTACGTATTTTAAAATGCATTTAGCCGCGATTCTCTAACTCAAAAATTGGCTAAAATAAAATAATTTTTTATTAAAAATGTTGCTAAATATTAATATTAAGAAAATTTATTTTTACCGTTTCTTCTAATTTTGCAATAAGACGCCATTTTAAGATATCGAGATCGGGCTTCAATTTTCACGTTGTCTGTACTAAAATTCATCTTTGAGGGCTAATCGGTTAAATAAAGATCATATTTTATAAAAACCATGGCAATGTGGAAATTGAAAAATAATTTTTATTTAACAATTTAGCCACGAAGAACATTAATTTTATCTTTAGGAATGTATGTTTCTTATAGAAAATTCAATGCCAATCAACTTTTGTCTCTATCTTTTTTGCGTAAATTGAATAACAAATAAGTTAATCAAGAAAAACTGAAAAAAATGCATTTTGATAACTTATTTTTTTTGGTAACAATTGAAAGAAAACACAGTTTTTTTTAATTGTAGTCTGCTAGAGAAGAAATATGTTTTTGCTTGCAGTGATTTTAAATGTGTTGGCGATGGACAAGCCTGTTTTAAATTATTTGTATAGTGGCAGTGTCGAATTTTTATTTTTAAATGTCAAATGTACTTGTTTATGCAAAAGTGAATGGCTTGATTTGGTTTGCAAAATAGCGCGATGCTCATAGCATTTGATGATTTGATTTTTTAAACTGACGTGACTTTGTCATGAATCTTCTGTCATGAGTGTAAAATTGCCGTGCAATTTTGTATGGTTGTAATGTGTCTTGAATCAATGCAAGTATTGAAAGAACGTATAATACTGGATTTACTTCTTCTTTAAATCATAAAAGTTACTGTTACAAGTGAATAATTTTAACAAAGTTTGCCAAGTCATTGATTAAGTGACTTTTGAAAAAGTTTATATTTGTGTGAATAAGTGTTGATTTAAGTTTCGAATTCTTGATTTAAGTTTTTCCTGGTTGTTTGATTATAATTTAATGTGTATTTTATACCTAAATCCAGGTGGCAGTTATCTAAAATTGTAATTTGATTTTGCAAGCTGTCGTAGGAATCTAGACAAATACGTTAAAATATACTTTTCACGAGCAAAAGGAATAGCATTCATCCACTGTGTAATGCTGCAAAGGGTTTAGTTGATTTTTAATTGATGTTAAAATTACAGGATTAACTATTGAATAATTTCAGAAATAGCTCTGATTATGGAGTCTGAAAACGTATGATATTTAGTGTTTGGTTAAGTGTGTAAATGGGTGTAAAAGTGTGTAATTAGTATTTATCGTGAGCAAACGTGTAATTAAATATAAGCAAGTTATACAGGCAAAAATGTTAAAAATTTAAAAATTGAAACTAAAATGGAGACGCTCAATAAGTTTTTGTGCATGTGAGAAAAACGTGCATGCAGCTTCTTGCAATATTATTTGTATTTTGTGTAAGATAATTCAAAGCGATGCACAGCAGGCTTTGGTTATGTGTAATGAGACTGCTCTTATATCCTCGTTCAGGAGGCAGCTCGCATTTGCAAATGAAATACAATGTTAAAGTTATATTCGTAGTCCTGGTGTTTATGTCACACGACTAGAGTGCTATTGGATTCACATACTTTAAATAATTTTGCACAATTGAAATAGTTTTGCCCATTTATTTCCCTATCACTATCCTTTAACACTTTGATTTGAGGGTACGAACCCCCTTATGCATTTAATTATTAAGAATGCAAATTCGATTTTTCTCAAATGCAAAATTCAAATTCAGATTCAAAAATTTGCTTTTGACCAACAAATGAATAAGGTTTAATTAATTTTTAGTTCCTTCACAATTTGGATTTGTTCGTACAAAGCTTAATTCACAAAAAAAAAATAAAAATTGAAAATGACTATTGTTTCCAATAAAGGAATGCTATTTCATATGTTTAAATAGATTTTTCTATTACTTTTCTGATACACAAGGATTTTGAACCATTCTTGTAAAAAAAAAACAATTATGTTGATTGATAGTTTGATTATTTTTTTAAGTGATTCAACGTGAAACTTCAAAATGCCTGGTCACTTAATATTTGTGTTCAATTTGCACTTGATATCACAATTGAAACATTTTCAACCCTGGTCGCCTAGTCTATAAGTGTTTCATTTTTCTCGTCGGGATTTTCAATTTTAGTCGTTTGTGGAATGCAATCATGATGAAGTGCTGCAGTGGTGTATACCGACAGAGAGTGTGTGGCACGCACACACAGCAGATGTGAATAACATATATACATGCTGAATATAGCGTTCATATGCGTGAAAGTTGCTTCGCGGGATGAAGTAGTTCCGAGATCAATATATCCACCATATCTACCAATACACAAATCAGTTGATTTGTGCACTGGAAATGGAAGAGTGAGGCACGGATGTAAGAAAATAATTATGAAAGAATATAGCGTCGCTTCCAACGAAGACTAACCACAGTTCAGAAAGGTCAATTTTCAATGTTTAGAGTGTTATAAGAAATTGAAGCTACTGCAACGTATGGTAAATTTTGCATGTGAATGAAAGTACAAATTTATCTAAGTTTAGATAAGTTTATATTATTCGCGGACGTTCAATGGTTAGAGTATTACAATAAATTGAAGCTACTGCAACGTATGGTAAATTTTGCATGTCGATGAAAGTACAAATTTCTCTAAGTTTCGATAAGTTTATGTTATTCACAGACATTAATGTAGCATTGAATTTAGGCGTATATTGAAGTTGCTAATCTTTATTGGAAGCGACGACATGGTTTTACAATATTTTTTACGCATTAAATAAAGCCGCGTTTGTTTACGCATAACGTTATATTCAAAAGCGAGCTTTGCGAACGACGCCATGCACATGATTAACTTTGCTCTAACATTTGCACCAATTACTCACCGATACCAAACTGATTATTGATGCATCGTTTGGATCCGTGATAAATTCACTGTGCCCCACACCCCAACAAAAACACATAAACATCAGAAAGAAAAGCAGCAAACACCTTACAGCTTCTTAGTTATGATGTGTATCTATATATATCTGTATATATAGTTAATAGTTAATATATAGATAATATAAGTACACTCGCAAAGTATACATATATATTATACATAATATATAGAGGCAAAGGGAGTGGACACACATACACGCGCACACACACACATACGCATACCCGCATGCTTGCACACACATACACACTCATAGGGAAAGCCCGAAACGCTGTATAAGCTGCAACACGTAGTACACTGCGTTAAGGGCCTGAGAGTGGGGGGCGAGAAGCTCCCCACCTACGCACACAGTATACAAGAAGCTATGATCTCGCTGTAAGTCAGCTGCGTAGAGACTATCGATAGTGGGGGACTGCGCGCCCCTCAAACTCTGCCCAAATTCTGTGACACCTTCCCCTCCTCTGCTTTCCAAATTTTCACGCAAACCCCCCATACCAACTCAAGCGTTAGAACGTCCGTAAAGATGTTATTCACATAAAAAACTTGTTTCAAAAAAAAGGTACTTCGTGTAAAATTCACGCACGTATGATATCATTAACACGCCGCATTCCACGGCCAAGCAAGCGAGCTCAGCTACACACAATCGACTTTTCATGGAATACATCTCAAATCGACTTCACATCTTGCCATCGTCGCTCCCATCACCGGAAACTCAAGAGTCAGTGGCTGCTGCATCCAGAATCTCGACAAACATCTTCAAATAAGTAGTTCTTTACTCTACAATTCCCTCACTTTTGCATCTAGAATTTTCGAGTCCTGTGCCATTAACAAGCGACATATTTTCGTTTCGAAAACGCATCATCTATAAAGAATAAAGAATAAAGAATAAAGAATAGAGAATAGAGAAATCGAACTCGAGTCAAAGCCGAACCGACAATTGCGGCCGGCGCAACCTTGCCCCGTGTTACTCATAGTACATGAACATTATTCGATTAAAATAATTAAAATTAAGCATTCAAAATGACAGGAGAAAGGGTGAGTGCGGCATTAATGGCCGATAGAAGCCAGCCACACGAAGATAGTAGAGTTCCATACAATATGAGCAAGGTACTACGAATTAGCTGTCAGAGTCACCAGACTGCAAAACTTGGCACCTAATGGTAACTCAACTTTGAATGGAAGCAACGTCGCTATATTAGAACGGCAAAATCTTCCTAAGCTTTCGGATATTCCGATACTCAGCTTCAGCGGCAACGATGACGAATGGTTGGCGTACAAAAATCGATTCGTTGCATTGGTACATTCACGTACAAAGTATAGTGACTACGTAAAGCACACTCAAAAGCTTTCTTCTCTCACAGGCTCATCAAGGGCTAAAATTATCGAGTTCGAACCCAGCGAAGAAAATTACACGAAGGCTTGGCAGGCGCTCATCGACGCTTACGATCACAAGCGCATAGTCGCCATTGAACATCTTGATTCACTATTAGATTTTCCTTCATTATTCAGTGCTATCGCGGACAATTTGACAGTTCTTTTAGATAACGTTAGACAACATCTGCATAATTTGCAATTGCTTGATGTGCAAGCCGGCGAAGATCTGGTGGTAAGAATTGTTGAGCATTCTTTACCGCAAGCGATTCATAATAGATGGCAGGATACTTTAGAATACGAAACTTTCCCCGGTAACGGAAATCTTCAAGTTTGTACAGACGAACATTCACAAGCTGCGTGCACAAGAGCGATCTTCGTCTCACAGCCGCAGCGGCAGTAACAGGAAAAAGCGAGCCGGGGACAAATATGAGAAATTCCAAAACAAAGTAGTCAAGCCCGAAGCTCGCCCTCTCGTTGTAGCTGCTAGTCCATCCACGGACTTTTGCCCCAAGTGTAAGGAGGAACACCGCCTTTACAATTGCTCGGCTTTTATCGCACTTCCAGTGCAAGGCTGGTGGAAATTCGTTCGATCTAATAAATTATAACATAACTGTTTACGTTAGCATGCACTTCCCGGTAAGAGTCAAACGCGATGCAAGACTTGTTAGAAGCAGCATCATACGTCACTCCACGCCAATAAGAAGGGGAAATCGAAGGCTGATTCTTCAAATCCGGCTAAAGATCCTAAGCCCGAGGCTTCTAATCCCATCTGACTAACACGACACTCATACGCATGTTATGTTTTTCCTTCTGATTCACAATTAATGACCACTGCGAATTTGAAATTTTTAACAAATCGAGGAAACTGTATCATAGCACGCACACGTTTAGATTCTTGTTTTACAGTTGATTTGATTTCTTCAAAATTTACTAAGGAATTAAATTTACCTAAATTCTCATGTTCAATTAATATCGAAGCAGTAAATTGGTTAGAAACTAATTTAAATCATTATGTTAAAGCCACTTTTGGCTCCATACACAATAATTTTAAACGTCAATTAAACTTTTTGATAGTACCATCTATTGCCGAGTGCATACCTAACAAAATATTCCCTCTTGAGTTGTATAATATTCCAAAAAATCTGCAACTCGCTCGTCCTCAATTTCATGTACCAAGAGACAGCGACGCTCTATTTGCCTCACGCATGACACTTTCAGTGCTGTCGATCGGGTAGATTCAGCTTGAGCACGAAGGGTCTATTGTCTTACAAAAAGGTGCCTTTGGGTGGATAGTTGCAGGAGGATCCGACGTTCTCAGGCCTGGGGCTAGATCTTCATGCAATGTCATTAAATTAGATAAGCTTTTAGAACGTTTCTGGGTTATCGAAGATTTCGATTATGAGCCGGTGAAATCCCGAGATGACGTCGCGTGCGAGCAGCATTACGTTGATCACACGCGACGGGATCTGACTGGAAGATATATCGTCTGACTTCCTTCCTCCTTCCTCAGACAGTAAGTTCAACTTAAGAGAATCTAGAATACAAGCACCAAATCGCTTTTATGCCTTCGAGAGAAAATTCAAAAACAATCCTCAATTCAAGCTCGAATACGAAAAGTTAATGGAAGAATAAATAAATAATACGAAAAGTTAATGGAAGAATACATTTCGTTGAGTCATATGACACCTTGTAACGATACCAGCGACGACTTTTATTTCCCTCATCACACTGTGATTAAAGAATCCAGCGAAACTACGGAGGTTAGAGTAGTATTCGATGCTTCAGCAAAATCATCGACAGGCATTTCACTTAATCAAGTTTTGATAATTGGACCAACTATTCAAAATACCGTCTTCGAACAGGTTCTTCGATTTCGTTTCCACAAATATGTCGTTACTGCCGACATTGAGAAAATGTATCGGCAGATTTTAATGTATCTCGACGATAGGAAATTTCAAAGGATTTTATCGTACCATGACAGTCGAACCAGAACTTTTCAATTGAATACAGGGACCTTCCGTACTCATGCGCGCCCTTTCTGGCCATTCGCACGCTTCACGAGCTTGCGCGTGATAAACCTGAAAGATTCCTGCGAACCAGCAGACTGCTACTGCAAGATTTCTATGTCGACGATCTTGTTTCAGGAGCAGATTCACTCGAAGAGATTTTGAGTATTCAAGATGAAATGATTAAATTGCTCAAATGTGGCGGATTCATTATAAGAAAATAAGCATCAAACGAGATTCACAAGTCGATTCACTTAAATATACTATTAAAACTGTAGATTCTCACAACATTACCACCAAACGTCAGATGTTGTCCGAATTATCGAAAATCTTTGATCATCTGGGTCTGTGGGGGCCTGTAGTTCTGCACCTCAAGGTACTAATGTAAGAATGCTGGAAATATAAGGTAGGATGGGATGAATCTCTTCCCAGTATATTATGACTAAGTGGTGCTTAGCTAGTTCTCAGTTACCTAGTTTGTCAGAGTACTCTATACCCCGATGGATTGTAGATGCAAATTCAATCGAATTCGAAATACACGGCTTTTGTGACGCCTGTCTGCAGGGCTATGGAAATTGCTTGTATCTCAGAACACTCGATATAACAGGTGCTATCAGCATAAGTCTCATCGGCAGTAAGTCTTGAGTGGTTCCATTGAGCGGAGTTACTATCCCCCGCTTAGAACTTTTTGCTGCGTCTATTCTTAAAAAACTCTATGTCAAAGTTAAGTCGCAGATCAGTTTTTCGATAAAACGAGTTAATTTTTGGGCAGATCCGACAACCGTTCTTTCTTCGTTAGAAAAGGCTCCTCATCTCTTGTGATCTTTTGAGTCAAAGCGAGTAGCTGACATACAAACTCTAGATGCAGGGGGGAGGTCGATTGGAGACATGTTCGATCGCAAGATAAACCGGATGACGCCCTTTTCAGAGGGAAAATTTCATCAGATTTCATCAAAAACTCCTTGTCGGTTTCGGATCCTCCTTAGTTGGCGTTCGCTGAAGCGTAGTGGCCTTTATCTTTGGAATCTTCTCGTACGGATCATCCAGGCCTCAAAAAGGCCAGTTTTGATTTCAAATAAAACTAGTTACCTCGTTTATATTCATCTTTCTAACTTAAAATGTTTCATGCGATGCACGGCTTACTTTCTGTGTTGGCTAACTCTTACCAAATCACGATTGCAGAAAAAATGGATGGAATCCAGCTAAAGTTCAACCACGTAGAGATAAACGGTTACTTTGTCGTGAGAACGCTGACAGTGAGCATAGAATTTTGGCCATGGTTCCACGCGAAAATTTCTCGGCAGAAATAAAATTCTTTTCCACACCTGTAGAGACGAAGCCCGGCGAGATTACTGTATCTTATCGCAAAACTACCATATTCGACGATATAAATCCATTCCCCGATGATCTCGGTTTGATTAGAGTAGGCGGCCAACTTAAGAAATCTGACTTGAGTTATGGTAAAAAACATCCGATTTTTTTACCTGTAAATCATTATGTTACTATTATCTCTTAGAGCCAATAATGTTTTATTTTGCCAACGTTTCGAGCCCAGTAAGGCTCCTCTTTGGAGCTGTACAATATTAAAATAAAAAATATATACAAACGGAATTACAAAAAGTTTAAACTTTTAAGATCCGGAGTGGTTCTCGTCAGTATATTGCTTTAAATAAGCATCATTTTTTATTTATTGGTAATTTTAAATTATGTTTTGTTTAAAAAAGAGCCTTACTGGGCTCGAAATATTGGCAAAATAAAAAATTACATAAAATTATATATATTAAATAAAAATAATAATATTGGCAAATTTGTCATGGGTTCGAGTGACTGAGACGCTCACTTTCTGTCATGTAGGAGTCGGCTTCTTCGGACCCATTACAATCAAGAAAAACAAAGATCGAAACAGAAATTTCTTAAAGACCTATAGCTGTGTATGTATGTGTATGGCTTCTAAAGCTTTACTTATCGACCTAGCCATCGATCTGTCCTAAAGAGATCCACTCATAAGGAACTCCTAGAAGTTTTCAAACTCCAAAACTCCAATGAAATTAAGGACAATGTATATAATTTTGCTTTAATTAAACACATTGAATGACACTTTAATCCACCACTGTCACCCCATTTCGGAAAAATTTGAGAGGTTGCTGTAAAGAGTTTCAAACATCAATTGCAACGGGTGCGTAAAGATCATAATCTCACGTACGAAGAACTTCATACTTACTCTAAACCATCATGTACTCTTTAAGGAGTTATGACAGGGTAAACAATCGAAAAAAATTTTTTTTGGAACGCTGTAAAAATGTCATTATTTATACAATCATTATGGAACTTCTTTTATTTTAAAGCGTAGATTCAAGCCTTCAATTTAAGCTATTGAACTCTTAAAGCACTTTTTCATTCATATACATATTTTTCAAAATCATCTAAAAATGTAGCTGTATCTTTATAATTTTCTAGTCTGAATTTGTCTAATTTATTTCTACACAAAATTTGTAGCTCTTTTAAGTATACTTCATCTAATTTTCGTAGTATATTATAAGCTGTTGTTTCTTCACATAAAAATTCCAACTGCTAATTTGAAATCGAGCTGCATATATATATATATATATATATATATATATATATATATATATATATATTGTGACGGGGATCCCGTCGATGGCTGCTCGCCTGGACACCACCCAGTAAGATAACATATTCTTATACTCGGTGGTGCTTTCAGAGCAGTCAGCGGTAAAGCCACGAGAGCAGCCTGCCGCCGAGCAGCAGCAGCACGAGGCGAGAGCGAGAGAGTGGGGGAAACACAGCGCGTAGCAGCGCGCGGCAGCCAAGGCGAGAGAAAGAGAGAGGGACGAACGGCGCAGCGCTGGAGCAACGAGAGCGAGAGAGACACGAGATACGAGGCATGCGAGCCACGAGGCGTACGCGCGCGAGCGGCGGCCGCCATGTTGGCGAGCTATTGACCGAGGCATGAGTGCGAGAAGGATGGATAGCGAGCGAATGAATGTGCATTAGAGACAGACAAGAGAGAGAGTGGAGGCAACGCGTATGCGCCGTATGATATTGGGAAAAGGTGGAGGGCTACGGCTCAATCCACAGCGCGCGTGCGAGCGCGAAATAAAATGTAAGCGTGCCGGAGTATGTAACCGTGCAAAAATGTGTAAATATGATTGATAGAGCCAGACATGCGTGTAAGCGTGCTTCAAAAGTCGCGCGCAGTTATAAGAGTTGGAAAAGAGGGCGCGAGAGTGCGAGTGGCATATATGGTGCGAAAGCGTGGAAAAATGTAATAGGCGCGAGAGAGCGATCTAGCGGAAATGCGTGAGTGCGAGTGAGAGAGCGATAGACGCCGCGAACCGGCGTAGTTGCCGAACGCGCGAGGATAGTATCGAGTACCACGAGGACCGAGACACCACGAGCGAGCAAAAGAGAATTTTCCAAGGCGACGACCAGAGCGACCGACCATTTCCCTCCGTGTGAATTACCCGAGCATTTAGTAGTGTTCTTTCGCGTGCGCTTCCACAGGGAACGAGACGTCACCAGAACGCGAGGACGTGGAGAACCCGAGGTAGAGACAGGTAGGAGAGTTTCTATACGATACCTCCCCGCCGCGAGTTCTAACCTTAGAGCCAGCCGCGTAGTGACGGAGAGCTCGCCCGAGGACGTAAACGCGTCCGCGAGTAAGACATTATCTAATTTTTAAATAAATTACGAAGAGTTTTATTTTACAAGTCGCGTGTATTTATTTTTATGTACTTCTCTCCCTGCACCTCTCCCCCCCGTGACCCCGAGTATAAAGAATTCTCAAGCCGGCAGATAAGTGATAAGTGTTAAAGATCGCGAGTTCGGGCGTCCAACAAATATTAAAATACGAGCTTGCGATAAACCTGCATAGGTGTCATTGCGTCGTGCTACGCCTCCCCAGGGACGGAAAAAGCACAACGTCACAATATATATATATATATATATATATATATATATATATATATACTAGGGGGTACCCCCCTGCTCGCTCCGCTCGCCAACCCCCATTATTTCAGTTGTTATTTTGGTAATGTAAGCGACCACACACAACCCCTATATATCAGCTCTACTCAACACTTCAAACCTTTACCTATCACCTTGACCCATGACCTTTTCATCCACCTACATCTACCCATAGACTCCACCGTCTCTCAGCTATTAGCACCTCACTCACATCACCTATAATCTCGACCCATGAGGCCGATTAAATCATAAAATCTACCCTTTACCTATGACTTTCAACTAAAATTATTATTCTCTGCGTATCTTCTCCACCTATCACCCCAATTTATTACGTAACGCTCCACTTATTACACCAACCTTATCTTCTTGACTCTCCACCTATCATTTCCACCTTCCATCTATCGCCTCAAATCACGACCTCTACCCTCCCACTATTACGTCTAATCATGACTCATAACATTAATCTATTACCTACACCCATAGCTTCGCCTAAAGCTTCGCCTGTCATTTCCAGCTCTAAACCACCTATTAACGATCATTTCCAACCATGAAGTCTACCAACTACCTGTCACCTTCACCGATAATTTCCATCCACTACCGATCATCTACAACCTTCACCTTCGACCCTCAACCCCTGAATATTTTAATCTTTACTTATACCTCGACCTATGACCTTCTTATTCTCCTGTTATCTCCACTTCCTATCTCGACCCATAAAGTCTACCGTCCTTCTAGCTAATTGATCTACCACTTACAACTTTCACCCATAACGTTCACCACCACTTACCACCTTCACTCGTAGTTTCTAACGAACACCTATTCCCTGCAATTATCTCCTCGTTTTTTACTTATCACTTATACCTTCCACTTATAACTCCAATCGTGACTTCCACACTCCACCTATCTCCTACACTATCTACGTGAACCACACACACTCCATTGCTACAGTCAGAACCACCACCCTTTACGCATAATCTGCATATATGTTCACACTTTCTGCCTAGACCTATCACCTCCACATATGAATTCCACGCACCACCTAGCATCTTTACTCGTAACCTCAAACCGCACCACCTACAATGTCGACTAATGAAGCGTACCGACTAATTAGCACCTCCACTGTCCATCTGTTACTGGCAATCCAGTTCTCCTACTCAGCGGGTCCCTTTCCCCTTCGACTTATGACTCCAATCATGACTTCTGACCTCCACCTATCACCCATGATTTTCAGCCTCCATCTATCGCATCTAGCCATGAACTTCCGATCAACTTATTATCCTACACGGCCTCTACTCAACACCTGCCATTTCTAGCTCTGAAATCTACCTTATACCGAGCACCTCTATCATCCATCTATTGCATTCAATCATGTCCTTCTTCTCCAGCTATCCCTACAACATCCATTTATAAATACAATCGCGATCTCCACCCTCTACACATAATCTCTACCTATCTCCTACATCTATGACTTTCTGATTACAGTTATCACTATCTCTGATCATGTCTTCCGACTCCAATTATAATCTACACATTCCGCTTATGATACTAACTATAATTTTCACAACCAAACCTTTCACTTATGACTTCAATCGCGACCATTACTCAACCTATCCCTACACCGTCCACTTATTACTACAGTTATTAACCACCACCCTTTACGCATAATCTGCAAATATGTTCACATTTTCTGCCTAGACCTATCACCTCCACATATGAATTCCACGCACCACCTAGCATCTTTACTCGTAACCTCAAACCGCACCACCTATAATGTCGACTAATGAAGCGTACCGACTAATTAGCACCTCCACTGTCCATCTGTTACTGGCAATCCAGTTCTCCTACTCAGCGTGTCCCTTTCCCCTTCGACTTCTCGACCCCACAAGGTCGTTTTTTGCTCGAAACGTTGGTAAATAATATTCTAAGGAATGAGGGGGGGGGGGGTCGTGAGGGGGGGTGAGGGGGCGATGAAGGGGGGGGGGACCGTAAAAATAACCAAACTTTTGAAACGTATATTGGTCATTTTGAGGGGGGGTATGAGGGGCGGTGAGGGGGCGGGAGGGGGGGGAGGGGGGCAAATTCCACCTCAGCCCAAAACAACTATATAATATGGTAAGATATATATATATATATATACAGTGTTGGGCTTCGAGAGTACATTATGGGTGCTCATGGATTAACTTCAGAGCGTGCAAGCGATTATGGCGCTGAGTAGCTAAGTTCACGCAATAGTAAATTATTCAAGTATAACTCGCGCGCTCCGTCTATCTCTTTAATTTATCTATTTTTCTCAAAGCAACTAACAAGAAAAAAGCATGTCAATACTGATAAATATTTGGGTGGTTAAATACTCGCTATGAAAGTTAGAAGAAACAAACTTTTTATGTTTTTCGACAACTTATTTATTTTTCAAACTCGAAAACTTTAGTTTATTTTTACATGTATTATCAACAAAGAAGACTTCTGAAGTGTTTACTCCAGAAATTGATTGCGATTCAGACATTTTTTTTGCAAACTCCCTCAGTATTCTAAAGTTATAGTCTTAAAATTTAAGTTATAGTCTTTTCAAGTTTACAGTTAAACTCAAATTATAGCGTTCAAATTTAAATAGATAATTTATAGAACCCGATAAAATAAAACTTTTTTCTATTGAGATCAAAGCTGCGAAATGCTTTCAAATTAACTTAATAAACTAAAATAGAATTTTATCTCAATAGAAAAAAGTTGTACTTTATCGAGTTCTATAACTTTTCTATTTGAATTTTGAAAATAACTTGATTTTGACTATAACTTAAAAAGACTATAACTTGAGAATACTGAGGGAGTTTGCGAAAAAAATGTCTGAATCGCAGTCAATTACTGCAGTAAATTCTTCAGAAGTCTTCTTTGTTGAACAAAAGTTTTCGAGTTTGAAAAATAAATAAGCTATCGAAAAACAGAAAAATTATGTTTCTTCCATCTTTCATAGCGACTATTCAACCACCCAAATATTTATCAGTATTGACATGCTTTTTTCTTGTTAGTTGCTTTGAGAAAAATAGATAAATTAAAGAGATAGATGGAGCGCACGAGTTATACTTGAATAATTTCCTATTGCGTGAACTTAACTACTCAGCACCATAATGGCTTGCAAGCTCTGAAGTTAATCCATGAGCACGCATGATATACTCTCGAAGCCCAACACTGTATATATATATATATATATGGGTGATTCTCTGTGAGATCGACCGGCCGAAAAATAGACCTGACTATAACTTTGGGAATTTGTTCTAGAGGTTGCCATAAGTTACTCCAAATTTTTTCAGATTTTTTGAATTAATTGTCTTAGAGTTACAGGGGGTCAAAGTTGATAAAATCAGTTTTTTTGCATTTTGTGCTGATTTTCAAAAATTCATAGCTCCTCAGGGAAGCATTTATCACTATAGGGACATATAACAATTTTTTCTTAAAATTTTCTCAATTTTTCAAAAAAAATACTTTGGAAATTATATATATATATATATATATATATAAATATATATGTATTACAAGTCATATGTGTAATTTAAACCTTGAAATTCAAAATTTTCAAGGTACGACCCATCGGATCCCAACCAAAATTTTGGTAAAGATTGCTTATTTAGTAGAAAAGTTTCTACGTATGTCCCAACCCATCAGACTTGCTCTATTTCTTGCTAAAAATAAAGTTATTACTCATATTTTGCTACATTTGGCAAATAATGATCTACTTCCGCCTTTATAATTATAAATTCATCTGAATTAATCATAGTATTTATAGTAGACATATATATAATACATAATGAGGTGATATTTCTTAATGTAATAGATAATAATTCTATATGTATAGCGACTAAAATCTGGATTAAGAGTTAATTTATAAAATAGTACTTACAGTCATAGACGTATGAGGTGGTTTTAACTTGTTTTCCCGGACCAACTTATTTGAATCACCTGTAACAGAAAAAGAATAATTTATGTCAACACAAAGTATTGTGTTCTTTAATTTGAAATAAATTAAATTAAAGATAATAAAAATATACGTATCTAATGTTCAGTGAGAGTCATTGATACTATTTTCATATATGCATGACTTTTTTCCAAGTAGATTTTGACACTTCAAACTTTTTGCAAGGTATAGCTCAGACACTATTACACACGCGGAGTGCGAGTTTCAGGGGGTTTAAGTGCATTTTAAACAATATATTTTATTATAAATTATCAGTCCCGGCGCGGTTGAGGTTAGCGCAGCTGATAACAGCAGCAGTAGAGCTAAGACTTCAGGTTATGCCCAATAATAGCACGAAAGTGGGTTGGCGGCAGTTATACCCTGTACTAGGAATGAACAAGACGGCGGCAATTTTGAAAGTGCGTGCGATTTGAATATATTTAGTTGGTTTTCGGCATAGTTCAATGTATAGTTTCAACCATGATTCCATAATCCAAGAAATAAAGAAAATCATCATAATAAATAAAACAATCAGCTAAATCCATTTAAATTCCACGCGCTTTCAAAATTGTCGCCGTCTAGTTCATATATACAGGCCATAACTGCTGCCAACCCACTTTTCGTGCTATTATGTTGAGTATAATCTGAAGTCTTAGTTCTACTGGTGCTGCTATCAGCTGCCTAACCTCATACGCACAGGGACCAATAATTTATAATAAAATATATTGTTTAAAATGCACTTAAACCCTCTAAAACTCGTACTCCGCGTGTGTAACAGTGTCTGAGCTGTAGCCTGGAGAAAGTTTAAAGTACAAAAGTCCACTTGGACAAAAGTCATGTGTATATGAAGATAATGTGAATGACTCATTGAACATCAGATATCTATACTTTTATTATTTTTAATTCAATTAACTTTAAATTAAAGAACACAATTCTTTGTGTTACAATAAATTATTCTTTGTTTGTTACAGCTGATTCAAATAGGTTGGTCCGGGAAAACAAGTTAAAACCACCTCACACGTCTATGACTGTAAGTGCTATTTTATAAATTAACTATTAATCCAGATTTTAGTCGCTATACATATAGAATTATTATCTGTTACATTAAGAAATATCAGCCCATTATGTATTATATATGTCTACTATAAATACTATAATTAATTCAGATGAATTTATAATTATAAAGGCGGATGTAGATCATTATTTGCCAAATGTAGCAAAATATGAGTAATAACTTTATTTTTAGTAAGAAATAGAGCAAGTCTGATGGATTGGGACATACGTAGAAACTTTTCTACTAAAATAGGCAATCTTTACCAAAATTTTGGTTGGGATCCGATGGGTCGTACCTTGAAAATTTTGAATTTCAAGGTTTAAATTACACATATGACTTGTAATACATATATATATATATATATATATATATATATGATTTCCAAAGTATTTTTTTTTTAAATTGAGAAAATTTTAAGAAAAAATTGTTATATGTCCCTATAGTGATAAATGCTTCCCTGAGGAGCTATGAATTTTTGAAAATCAGCACAAAATGCAAAAAAAACTGATTTTATCAACTTTGACCACCTGTAACTCTAAGTCAATCAATTCAAAAAATCTTAAAAAATTTGGAGTAACTCGTGGAAACCTCTAGAACAAATTCCCAGAGTTATGGTGAGGTCTATTTTTCGGTCGGTCGATCTCACATAGAATCACCCATATATATATTGCAAGGTACAAATAGCCTTGCTGTCTCCATGCATATGGAGACATAGAATTTAAAACGCGTTGGTTCGTCCCTGTACCGAAACGCCCGCTGTAGTTTATAAGTTTTGCCCCTGCTTTGTTGCGGCCACAACCCGAGCGCTCACGCATATGTCAACACTATACCCGTGCGTTGATCATTGGCGCGAGAAAAAAAATACAAGTACAAATTTCAGTACTTGTGTAATTAGGTGGTCCTTAGAAAGTCACGCGACCTGGCACGCGATGCGACATTTGTGTTGTTTACACGTGGAATTGTCTTACACGCATAGAGCCCCCGTTTCCGAGCCGCCGAAAGTAGAGCTCCGGAGCTCAGTCGCGTTTACAGAACGAGTAGTGCACAGGAGTCATTTCAAGGAAGCTGGCATATTTTTCGGCCGACGTGCACCACCCCCAGAAAGAGAGAGACGACGACGGAGGAGCTAGCGAACGACGTCTGGACAACACATCGCAGAGACATATCCAAGGGCCCGATTTACGCCGCAGCCACTTGTGTCCTAGTGCCACCGTCGCATCATCCTACGTGCTCGCATTTACACAATGGTCGCGTATAGGTGACCGCGCGTGCTGCGCTCCTTGTTTCCAGCTCCTCTCCCCCCTATCATTCTCTCTCTCTCTCTCTGTCTCGAGCGCCGACAGGTTGTGTTAGTGTGATAAACTTATTTACAACCTGAACCGTGGGATATAATTTACATTAATAATTTTAAGAACATAATTGAAATTTTTTTGCTTATCGCCTGTCATCTACATCCACCACTTATTTCTTCCAATCATGCACTTCACCCAACACAAATTATCTCCACTCGTAGCGTTCATCATCCATGTACAACCTCCACCCATAACCTTTAGCCTCCACCTATCACCTTGAGTTCGCTTCAACCCTGTACCTATAACCTTCAACTTCCACACATAACCTATCTATTACCTTTGCCCATTAACTTGAGTATCCACCTATCATCTCCAACCATGACCTACAACATCACTTCCAATGATGATCTCTTCACCCTGCATGAATATCATCTAATGATAATCCCTTGACTCTCTTCGTGTCGCATGCAATCATGATTCCTTCATCCTCCACCAATTACCTCCGCTTATCACCAACACACTCAACTTTTATCCTACTTCTATCCCTTCATTGTGAATCTTGAACTTCCACTTATCACCTCCAATATTCACCTATCACTTTCAATTGTGACATTCACCATCGAGCTATCACCACTACCTGTTTTTTCAATCCCCAACCTAATGCTTCCAATGATGTTCTCCAGTATCCGCCTATACCCTGCCATCGCGATACCTATCATGTAGCTATCACTACTACCTGTCATCTCCACTCTCGACCTATCGCCGCCAATTATGTCCTCTAGTCTCCACCTAACGCCTCTAATCATGACCCCTTTACTTCCACCTATCACCCCTATATACCGCCAACATCCTCAACGATCATTTCCAATCACAACGATTTAACGCTCCTCCTATCCCTGGCCGGTCTGCTTAACACTACTACCCTCCACTGATTGGGAGCAGTCATGACTAACACCCTCGGCCTCCAATCATGTCTTGTAACCTCCATCTATCGCCTTCACCCTCCACTTACTATTTCCAGCCTCCTCCTATCGCCTCCTCCATTTAACTAAACTTATCGTTCTTCATTATAACGATTTTATCTCTCCGATTTTTTCAATAATGATCATCACCGTCTACCTATCATGTAACCCCCCGTTTTAATCCTCTACCTATCACTTAATCCTTGATTTTGAACCTCCACGTATCATCTCTAACCTTGAACTCCAATCTCCGTCTATTACTTTATTTTTCAGATGGAGTTTATGTTTAGAATTAATATTTTTTCAAATTTTGTATTCTTATTTGGTAGGAAGAAATAAGGCTATTTGTAAATTTTAAGCAATTTTAACAGTTCATTTGTATAAATATTGCAAATCCATTGTTAAAAAATTACATTTTCTTTGGAAAGTCTCTTGCACACTGGGTTTAAATTTAAACCAAAAAATTTGTAAGTACTTAAGAAATCAAGCTAAATAAAGTTATGATCTCCAATTTACAAATCAAATTTTTCATTACCATTAAAATATAAAACACGATTTTTTGAATGAAAGTTTTACCAACTAATAGGAGTCAGGTTACCAACTAATAGGTCTCAGAGATGGTTAAAGATTTTTATTTGCAAATCGGAGTTTGTAACTTTAATTAGCTTAGTTTCATAAGTAACAACAAATTTTGTGATTGGTCTAAATTGTAACCTAGTGCGAAAGAAACTTTTCAAAGAAAGCTTTATTTTTAAAAATCACTTTACAATATTTCTACTAATAAACTGATAAAATTGCTCAAAATTTACAAATTATCCTTATTTTTCGTACCAAATAAGAGTACAAATTTGAAAAAATATTAATCCCAAACAAAATAGTTAAGAAACTTCGTAGAACTCCAACTCAATACCAAATACTCGATCATAGGGGTTATCGAGAAAAATAGCAAAGTAATAAATAAACAACAATTATACCCTTATATTCTGTGACGTTCCCACCTTGTTTATGGGAGGAGTCAGTCGGGTTAGTAGGCATGGGAAGTTAAGTATTGTAGGGTGCTATACTAGGATTATTCTCTGCATACTTCACTACAAAATTTTCTCCACATTTTTTCCATCAGCGAATATATACCTAACAGCGCTTTAGCCACTTATTCCTGATTACGCTGATTGTTTCTCCATAATTGGTATTTTATCAACCTGAAATTCTCTTCCTACCGTATCTATCTTAAATATATTAAATTATTATTTTAGATTTAAGGAATACAGATGTTAACAACGAATTTTTTGTAAAAAAACTGGAGAGAGCTCACGAAGCAATTGCACAATGGGACGGAGTTGAAAAATCATTTAAAACGTTAAGCGAAAGTTTTGGAGAAAAATGGCCTTGCAAACGAACAATGTCTACACCTTCTTTCATTTTACCGAAACAAGAGACAAAACAAGGTAATATATTTAAAAAAAGTTTTTATATAATGAATATTCTGATCACATATATTGATACGACTATTACCTAAAAAATGATATGAATGAACAATCTAAAAATTATAAAATTGTAATAAGAAGAATTATTATGAATAATCCTCACCATGTTATTAATAAATCTTGGTAAATAATTATGAATCAAACATTATCTTAGTTAGGCAACGTTTCGTTCTTGGGTTAGGACATTTTCAAGCCTATCAAGAGGCACGGTAGTGCCACCATGGTAAGTGTAAGGCACGTCAGTACGTACACCGCCGTCGAGTGCTAGACAGACACTATATACTTAAAATTGGCCCTGTTGTAAACACGAGGTACTGCTTTCTTCTCATTAAGCGCTCTGTTTTTCACATGTGAGCACTCAAATGAAAGCTTAGGATACAACTGAAAAAATCACATCAGGGTCATATTTTGTTAAATTGCTTCTATCAATACCCTACTGAAAAAAATCGCATGATTAATCGCATGATTGATCGTGCGATTATTTACGCTACTAATCGCGCGATGAATTGCGTGATGTTAACGAATTATTCACGACAAAATAAATTGCTCGATTAGTCGTGCGATATAACAACAAAAATCGAATTGAAAAAATTTTTTTTCATACAAAAATACTTATTTAAATATTAATTAAATACAAGGAAATGAATTAAGGGGTTATGCCTGAGTTAAAATTCAAAAAAATCTAATTTTTTTTATTTGATTTTTTAATAGCAAATTTACTGTAGAATATACTGTTGAAACTCCTTTTGCCCGAAAAAATTTCGTTACAAAATTATAGGCAAAATACTAAAAATATATAATTTGTCAAAATTAAGTATTTTTCATATTTTATTCCATAGCGCTTTTGTTTATTCAAAGCCATTACATTTTTATAGAAAATTTAACGTTAAATGTGCATACAAACTCCTTTTGATAAAAGACAGTTTTATTAAAAATAACACAAATTATTTATTTATGAATTATTGCATATAGTAAATAGCTCATTCTGATAAAAGCATAGATTTTTTTATTGTGAATGTTAAAAATAAAATAAATTTATCTGTTTCATTAATTTAATCTTTTTAATAAAATAATAAGCATGCGTGCAAACTAAAATATTTTTATAAATTACCACCTAAAAATATGGTACCATACAGCATATGGAAAAGCCAATCAATGTTTTACCAACCTAGTTAAGTTGCTATCAGACAGCTCTTTCGTCTGCTTGATCTGCAGTCTAGTGCAAGCTTGATGTTGTGAATTTTGATCTGAAGTGAAAACTTCTGAGTGTCAGTGGTGTTTAAATTTAGATAAGTATTTTGGACTCTAAATAACACATTATTTGTGAAGAACTTGTTCTTTGTGAGTGTGTTCTTTATTTTTAGGTATATAAGCTGTCAATGGCATGTGAACGATAAGGTACTTCTGTGTTCAATGCAAGGTTAGATGTTGTGGAAGTTGGCTGTAACTATTAACAATCCTAGAAAGTCATGGGTAAGCAATACCAACAATTATATTCATATGAAACATACTGACTGTGAATGCGTATAAAAATTTATATTTCAATTTCAGCTTTTGATACTAGTATATCAATATGTGTGGCACCCGGGTCTTAATATATCCCTTAATACAGGGATATTTTATGCCAAAACACAAAAAAATATGCCAAGCAGTTTCTGTAAGTACTACCCGATAAATGGAAATAGTTTCATGTATAAACTTTAAATGCAGTTTTCTCAAGTTTTGAATTTTTGTGATTTTAGGTCAGTTGCCGCAGGATTTCTCAACAACTATGGGACCGATCAAGCTGAAATTTTTTAGAGAACTCCAGGAAGCCTTTCTTCACTGCTTGAACGGAGGGAAATTGGCTAAGGTAAGTTTAAAGAATGTTACGCATGTGAACATATGCATAATTCACTATAATTATGAATATTATGACCTTATGTGTTTCTAAATATTTAAAATTTTTATGTTTCAGTAATCCCTTCCGTTCAAGCTGAGGAGAAAGACATTTAGAAGATTGTCCATCCAGTTTGGTCTATATTCATCACCCGGATGCTGAGAATTCATACGGCAAAGGGAAAAATCTGATCAAATTTAATACTTAACACATGGAATTGTTTGTATAGTAAGTATAGATATATAATTGTTTAAAAATATGTAAAATTACAATTAATATGTATACTTTAAGTAGAAAAAAGAATTTTTTTAATATTACTTATAAATAATTTTTTTTTGCCTAATAAATAATAATAATTTGTTTTTTCCAGGTTTAACTCAGGCATAACCCCTTAATGTATTCTATTTAAGTATTATTAAACTAAATGCAATTGAAAATAATTCAAATAAAATTAAATCCAAACAACTTTATTAATTTTACTGTCTGTTCAATTAACATAAACTGTTCTTTCTCTTTGTAGAACAACTTAATAATAATACAATGAAATTATAAAAATAAAATAACTGAAAATAACAATTCATTTTATATGCTTTTTAATTATTTTGACAAATAGCATTTCTTTACTTCAACTTAATAAACAATAAATATTTTAATTTTCATTGTTATTAATCAAATAAAAAAAATAAAACTACTTTTTGTTCTTATACTATAGCAATAGTAGAAACTATGAATAACAAAATCTGAATGATTTTAACATAAGTTATTTTTTGGATATACCAATTCTAAAGCTATAATTATCACAATTGTTTACTTAATAAGTTATTTTGTTTAAACTTATGACGGTACCTCTTGTTTGGTGAATACACGTTGATACCTTCCCTTTTACCTGAAGTGTCGTTATTTTCTCCCGCGTCTGCGGCTACCCTGCAGCTACGGACCTCGCGCGGCTACCGCGAGCTAGTCCTGCGGGTGGAAACGGGGAGACGACCCCCCGACTATAACGGGCATAGCCGCTCCGTTATATTGGCGCCCACCTTTATGTGGCATTATTCGAGATTTTAGTAATTAGCTGTAACAGAGAATTAGGCGTGACACACGTAGCGTCAACGGAAAAAGTGACGAAGTCAACGTTCCAGGAATTTGGCCATAGCGTGCGCCGAGCGAACGCAGCGAGACACGAGTCAAGTGCTAAGCTCGTGTTTACATCGCGCGCTCGCTAGAGACAGCGCAGAGACGTAAACACTGAGGTTGTTGCCAAGACAGGCCGAGATGTGTATACATTGACCAACGACCAAGGAGAGACCTTCGAGAAGATCCACGTCGTAGATCTAAAACCGTACGTGGAAGAAGAGGACACGGCCAGCGTCGGCAATTCCGAGAAAGAGGGCGAAGATACGTCACCCAAGGAAGTCGGTTGTACCGCAGACGAAGTATCCAACGGTGACTCCGAACCTGGAGGCGAAGAGATCCTACCCCCCGACGGGGTGAGCGACGCAGAATCCGCAAATACCGAGGTGATTGTACGCGTGGATGCGCTACGCCCGCGAGGTAGACCACAACGAACTAAGATCGCTGACACGTCGCCCCCGCTAGGACGTGAAATACTGACGTGGGATACTGCTCTGTAAGTGCCAGCTCTCTCCCTCTCTCTGCGTACCCGCTCTCACCGGATATCTTCAGGGCTTCTCACGTGCGCTCCCTGCCTTTCTACGTGCCCGGAAGCATGCTTGTACCTCTTGTCTGGTGAATACATGTTGATACCTTCCCTTTTACCTAAAGCGTCGTTATTTTCTCCCACGCCTCCGGCTACCCTGCAGCTACGGACCTCGCGTGGCTACCGCGAGACGACTCCCCGACTATAACGGGCATAGCCGCCCCGTTATAAACTCTATTGGATTTAGCAATACTTAATCTACAATTATCACATTTGTTTACTAAAAAAATTAGTTTTTTCTAATGATTTTTTGTAGATTTCAAAATGCGATTACAAAAATAGAAACTGTAAATAGAAGTCTCAACAATTCTACACTTACATGTTTTTAACTTTGATATTATTTAAGATTCTATGTCGTCATATCTTAAATGTTTTCGAGAATTAACACTCCTTCCACGAACTGCCTTCTTCTGTATCTCGCGAAGGTCCCTTATTTTGTGCCTTATGGTATAAGTTACTTCTAATAAGTAACCCACTTTCTCTGAACTAGAATATTTATTTCTATTCAAAAAGTTGTAAAATAGACTTGTAAAATTTATTGTTATTTATTTTTTGTGATGTTTAAAAAAAATTGTAATTGGAAAAAATGATTACTGACCAATCGTAGAAATTCTTTTTCTATCAATTTAACAAGTGATCTGTTATGTATTGTGACGGTCAGCCGTCAGCCCCAGCTCGCCTGGACACCACCGGAGACGTGCTAATAAAAAAGCATACTCTAAGACCCGGTGGTGTTTTTAGGAAAGCAGGGCAGAGATGAGAGCGAGAGAGAGAGAGAGAGAGAAGACACGGCCGGAGCAGCAGAGCTGAGCAGCGCCTCGAACAGCTGAGCAGAAGCCACGCTCAGCGCGAAGCCTGCGCGGCGCCGCACGAGACAGAGAGAGAGAGAGAAGTACCACGCGCGCCACAGCGAGAGGGCGGCAGAGAGAGGGAAGCCGCGCGAGAGCGAGAGAGAAAGAAGATAGCGGCGACGGCTGAGAGCGCAGCACAGCAAGCGAAGCCACGAGGCGTACGCGCGCGAGCGACCGCCGCCATGTTGGCGAGCACGGTAGAGAGAATGAGAGCGAGCGAGAAAGAGAAAGACAAAGACGGAGAATATGTGATGTGAGCAGAGAGAGTGGAGGCACACGACGAGCCTCGAACGTTATTGGCGACGGGTGGAGGGCTGCGGCTCGATCCACAGCGGTACGCGAGCGAAATATTGTAAGAGAAATTTTGTAAGAGAAGTATCAAGCGGAAAATGTATGATTGAATGCGCTACAGCCAGACAGAGAAAATTAATGAATTCGAATTTCGCGCGCGAAGAGATTTACTAGTAAGAGGGCGCTAGGACAGAGATGTACTATATTAGGCTATCACGTGATATCACGTGAGTAAGAAAGGACAGCCAGAAAATACATGCGCCAGAAAGAGACAGGGAGAGACGCCGCGGTCGCAACGGCCGCGCAACAGGTAGACAGGCAGTATCCAGTGAGCAGCAGGCAAAACGAGACGCACTCCAGGACAACGTATTTTCCCTCCGCATTCTCCACGACATAACCTCCAGATTTTCTATACTGTCGAGGTTCGCTCGCGAAGTAATTCTGCGCCGCGCGACATTACAGGGAACGAGACATCATCCGGACGAGAGGAAGAGCAGTCAACGCATTTTTACAGCCAGGTGGACTTATTATTTCAAAGTGCGCGTCCCCGCGTCGGCCGGACTTACCGCCAGAGCGTGCCTCCCGCACGCGAGCCCTTTTACATTGTTCTTGTTTATTTCAATAAATGCCAGGCCGTCCATTTTAAGACTGTGCGTGTGTTATTTAACGAGCCCCCCGCCTATCCTTCTTCCCAACAATTCGCGGCCGCGAGATTAAGTCTGTGCACCGCTGAGCAGCCGGCAAAGCGGTTGGTGAACCGGGCGTCCAACAATTAATTAAATACGGTTCATCTGGCAGCCCGATAACAGGGTGCGATCACGTTGTGGAGCTCTCGACGGCATCCCCGAAAGAGCAATAAAAACCACAACGTCACATTGACGCCCAACGTGCGGCGAAAAAGGATCGGGAAAAAGTGAAAAACGAAACACGCGCGACTTGGCCATTTTGTGCCACGCGGTCGGCCAAGGCGGCCATATTGAAAAACGCGACGCGAGTAAATGAACACGGCGGAGATAGTAAGCCGGAGGAGAATAAAAATTTAATTCCGAAAACGAGGCAGTGCAGTGGAAAATCCCAAGAAAAATTTTTTTTCTTTTTCTCTCAGTGAACGGTCAACGATATAGGAGCATTTCCGAAAAATATTTTTTCTCGTCAACAGTCAGAAAAATCGCTCGCAATACGGCCGAGCCGTACGTGTAGTCAATTTCAACAACCGACAGAATTAAATAAATTCCGCGAGTGCCACCCAATATATACGACCATTTCCGAAAAAAATCGAAATTTTTTTTTCTCTACATTTCCAACACATGCACCACCCACTCAACGAAATTGAATTTATGCTGGCCAGAGACAACGTCCCAATATTCTGCATGCCAACAATAATTAATAATAATTATTTATAATTACCTCCAATACTATATATACCACCCTTATAACTAACAGTACCCTCATATTTCTATAGACGGTTAACGGTAGTACGTCGAAAATTAATTTATAAATTTCACTACATGAGACAGATAGGAAAATTTCTTGACAGTAGACAATCAGACGCTAGATTTTACAATTACAGGAAGATCAGAGAATTATTGTTCGTACTATTAAATCAGAACAAACAAGATTTTTTTTGAAAAACCAGTAATAAAAATCAGATCGCGTCAGAATTGAATATCAGCCAGAAATTCCAAGATGTCCAACGCCGGCCATCAAGAAATAATGGAGAAACTTAGAAAACACAGGGAGGTCAGAGCTATAGTAAGAGAAGTAATTAAACTGGATCGAAAAGAAGTTCAAAACGCATTAGAAGACATTCAGGCAGAGACAAACGGAACGAGAGGTGTATTACAGGATCGCTTATTACGGGCAAGAGTGCTATCGGAAACAAAGTTAGATGCACCATGGTATCCATGGGACGGCAAACCAACGATCCCAAGGCTCAGACAATTGAATGAGGAAAACCATGGAACAGAAAAATCAGATGTAGTGCAATTACTTACTCAACTACAACCAGTTGTACCACAACAACAGTATGTACAACCAAACGCATCCACGAGTATACAATACTCAGAACATGTCAAGCAGTTACTCACAGACTCAGCAGAAAAATCGCTGCATAGTAACAAATGGTTCGTAAGTCAGCACACATCAACGCTATTACACTCATCGCCAGGGAAAAAGCATATCCCTGTGGACAGCTCGTTCGCTAAAAATCTGCCAGAAATAGAAGAATTAACAAATCCAACAGGAACGAAGAAAAAAACCATATCCACGGAAGAGAGGCTAAGCGTAACCACGAGTCAAAGCGAAAAATCGGATAATGAAGAAACAGTCGAAACGCAAAGACGAAAATTAGAAAAAACAATCCACGAGTTACAGATTACAACTACAGAAACAGACACGAACAGTACAACTATTACAAGAATTAGCAAGATAAAACCATCCAAATCAAAGACGTCACAAAAACACAAGAAGTCACGACCACCGCCAAAATACAGCAGCTCGTCGGAAGAATCATCGGACAGCTCGTCAGATAGTATCTCGTCAGATAGTGATGCTCCACAATCTCACAGACAGAGAACTAACAGACGACTAGACAGAAGCCAAAACAGTATAAACGCGAAAAATCATCTCAGTCATTTACAGCTGATCAGAAACCTAAAGATCGAATATTCAGGCTCGTCGAAGGAAGACCCAGAAGATTACGGAAGAAAATTAGAAGGCATCAAAGACAGCCTAGATATTCGCAGCAAGGCCATGTTGAAACTGGTACCTTACACCTTGACTGGAAGAGCGCAAATGTGGTATCAAACCGAAAAGACAGATATACAGTCATGGAAAGACTTCTTAACCGCATTTAAAGAACAATTCTATACTTCCGCGAATACCAATGATGTAATGGATGAACTGCTTCGACGCACGCAAGGCAACGGAGAAAAGATATCGACTTATATTATGAACTTCAGACACATAGCCGATCATCTACAAAAACCAATGCCAGTCAAGAAACAAATCGCCCTACTCATCGATAGATTGCGACCAGTTTATAGAAAAGCTCTCAAAGATAAGAAGATTAAAACTTTCCACGACGTAAAGAAGTACTGCAAAGAGCTAGAAGACGAACTCGAACATGATGCCAGATACGCTCCGCCACCACCAGCAGAAAAATCAAAATTCCCAGCAGCAGCATGGTCTACCACTCCAAAACCAAAAGTTGCCGGAACAGAAGAAATAGCGGAAACCATAGAAGAACCAACCAAGGCAAAGAGAAAGAAAAACAAAAGAAAAAACCAGCAACAACAGAGGAAGCAAAGACAGAAACACCAGTTAAGACACAAGAAGTGTGTGCAACAACTCAACAAATTCCTGCGACACATACTCAGCTACCTATACCACAGCAACCTGTACAACAAAATTTCACGCCAGCACTAAGCCAACAAACAAACCAATCGCAACAACAGGCCCAGTATTATGGACCTTGTCATGTTTGCGAAACGGTCGGGCATAGAGCAGCAGAATGTCCGAAAACACAATGCTACAATTGCAAACAATACGGACACAGAAGAAACGCGTGCAAATACCCGTTGAAACCGGCAGGCAGATGTCAGGTATGCGGTCAGATTGGAGCACCATTTAAAAACTGTAAAAACTGTGTCAAGGCCAGAGCACTGTTACAGCAGTTGCAACCACAAATATTGCCAGAGCAATCATGTCAGATCTGCGGGCAAAAGGGGGCAACGCTTCGAGACTGTCCCAACTGTGTCCACGTCAGAAAGCTTCTGGGAAATGGACAAACGGAGGCGGCAACGGGGCAGCCGACCTCCGTCTTCACACCGTGGCCCCAGTCGTAACCTGCAAAATTGACTCACATACCCGTAATCTTTCCACGGGTATGTCAATTTTGGGAGGGGGAGAGAGTGGCGAACAGCCACTAGAGAAAGTGCAAAACCAGACAGTAGCAGCCAGAATCGTCATCAACGGCCAGGCTGACCACAGTCAGGAAAAAGCACTTACGAAGAAGAGACAACAGATTAACGAGGCAAACGTGAAAAGAGGAGACGCCAAGGTCAAACCACGGTCAGACTCTATCACGAAGAAAGAAGAGACAAAAGAAGATAAAGAAGGAAATCACGCTCAAGCAAATACGGTCAGAGACGCGGAATCTAAGCCAGACGGGACGCCGGCTGCGCCAATGGAGAGTAGCGATGAAGACACGAAGCTAGAACGAGAAATCCAGCTATACAAGAAGCGAGGCTTTCGAGTAGAGAAGGAAATGATTCGTGGTCGTGGACTAGAAGACATCGAAGAATTCTCAAAAGAGAGCCTGGAGAAGATAAAAGAGATGGCAGAATTCAGGAAAGCCGAAAAGCTTATGCGGACCGAGGCGCAAATAGATCTCAGACCGGAGCCGACCATAACGTCAACTTTACCCAAGGTAGACATTAAGGACAAGGAAAAGGTCAGAAAACTAGTACAAGCCTTGGACTTCGGCGAGACCAGAGTTACGGCCAGACAAAGCGACATGGAAATCGAAGAAACGGCGAACGTGGAAACCCGATCGGAAGAAGAAGAAGAAGACGGCAGCTCCAGCGAAGATGAGGTGCACCTTATCGAAGCAAAAGAGTTGCTGGAAGACAACCAAGAGAGAATAATTCGTACAAAGATTACTGATCTGTTGGAAGAGACCGATTTTACTAGATTGAGGAAGATTGAGGTTGCGGTGGAGGCGCTCATCAATGATACACTGCCAGACGACAGAACTTCTGCACCGATAGTGGAAGCTGGAGTCGACCAGGAATCACAAGAGTCAGAAATGCCTATTGCTGGAGCCACAATAGACAATAGAGAATATATAAGAGTCGATTTAGGAGGACAAGAATACAGAGCACTGTTTGACCCAGGGGCTACAATTTCTTTAGTAGGCTCGGGAATAGCTGAGAAGTACAAAAAGAGACTAAAACCCTGCACGACGACAATCCAAACAGTCACTGGCGGACTGAATCCAGTCCTAGGATTTTTGCCTATTCATTTAGAGCTAGATGGAATAAGCGAAACTCTGAATGCCAGAGCTGTTAAAGATGTTAGACATGAAATGATATTGGGCAAAGACTTCTGCGACACATTCAAAATTGACTCAAGCTACAAAGGATGGTGGCGAGCTAATGAAGGAAAATGGAGAGAATTCGACAGACCAACAGCCAGATCCCCGTCGGTCATTATCGCCGAGAGCGCCGGTATATCCGAACTCAGCGACGAAGAAAGACAGGAAATCGAACAGCTGGTCGCCAGTATCTTACCAGAAAATTCCGGTGGAGAATTAGGTTACACCGACCTAACAGAACATCACATTCTCGTCACTGACCCCACACCCATAAGATGCAAAGCAAGAAGGAGATCACCGCGGAAGATTGAGGAAATTCAAAAGGCAGCAATCGAATTAAGGCGTTTAGGGATAATTGAAAGATCAGCTAGTGATTATTGCAGTCAACCGCTGTTAGTACCAAAGCCAGACGGTACTGAAAGGTTTTGCGTGAACTACATAGAATTGAATAAAGTAACCAAGAAAGACAGTTATCCCTTACCACAGATGGACATGATTTTAGACCGATTGCGAGCCGCCAGATATCTAAGTAAGATAGATTTGAAGCAGGCATACTTCCAAGTGAAAATGGAGGAAAGTAGTAAGAAATACACTGCTTTCGCCGTGCCAGGATACGGGTTGTGGCAGTTCAAACGCATGCCATTTGGGTTATGCAACGCTCCCAGTACTCTGCAGAGGCTGGTTGACGTTTTATTCGGTCCTGAGAACTCTCCGAACGTCTTTGGCTACCTCGACGACATCGTCATTGCAACCGACACGCTCGAAGAACATAAACACCGAGTCAGACATGTACTCACAAAACTAACCTCAGCTGGATTAAGTATCAACCCGAAGAAATGCGAGTTCTGTGTAAGAGAGATAAGATACTTAGGATTCATCCTGGACAGAGACGGACTAAGAACTGACCCCGCCAAAGTCGAACCAATCTTGAGGTGTCCAGTTCCAAGAGACTTGACAGAATTACGTAGAGTGCTAGGAATGTTCGGGTGGTACTCGAGATTCCTAGAAAATGAGTCAGAAATAAAAGTGCCTCTTACTCGTCTCCTTCGAGACCAGAAGAACTGGAAATGGGGAGAAGAACAACAAGAAGCCTTCGAGAAGTTGAAGATATCCTTGACGAATGCGCCAGTTTTAGCCAGACCAGATTTTACAAGACCTTTTACGATCCAGTGCGATGCGAGCAATTACGCCGTTGGAGCCGTTCTCACACAAGAGTTCGACGACGGAGAACATCCAATAGTTTATGTCAGTCGAGTTTTAACAGCTCCTGAAACAAACTATACGACCACCGAGAAAGAATGCCTCGCACTCATCTGGTCGATCCAAAAACTGCGACCTTACGTAGAAGGATATCATTTCACAGTGATCACCGACCATAGCGCACTACGCTGGCTCAGGTCTCTTAAAGAGCCGAAAGGACGACTAGCTAGATGGTCAATCGAGATCCAGCAATGGGACTTCGATATAGTCCATCGAAGCGGCACGAATCATGTCGTCCCCGACGCCTTATCCAAAATGATTGAGCCAGAAGTAGCGGCCACTACGACTATAGAAGACAAATGGTACATAAGACGGAAGAACGAAGTCGAACAGAATCCTTCGCATTACCCAGAGTGGCGCATCGAGAACGATAAGCTGTATAGACACAAAGAAGACCCAATGCTCGATCCGATCACGCACCCAGACGAAGGCTGGAAGTTAGTCGTACCAGAAGAATTGCGGGAGCGGGTGTTAACTACCGCACACGCGGAAATATCCGCCGGACATTTAGGTATCGAGAAGACATACGACAGGATTGCTAGAGAGTATTTTTGGCCCGGATTATTCCAAGACGTGTGCAAATTTATCAAAAGCTGCCAGACTTGCCAGGCTTACAAAATCTCACAGCAAGCTCCTCAAGGACTAATTGGTAAACGGTTGGTAGAGAGACCGTGGGCAGTGGTAGCAGCTGACGTAATGGAATTCCCCAAAAGCTCCAGCCAGAATAAGTACTTGGTAGTTTTCCAGGATCTTTTCTCACCCTGGATAGAAGTCTACCCGTTACGCCAGGCCACTGGAAAAACCATAGCCAGAGCATTTGAAGAACTAATTTTGTTCAGATGGGAAACACCAGAGTATTTGCTAACCGATAACGGAACAGAGTTCATCAATAAACACTTAGCGGAGACATTGGAGCAGTATGGGGTGAAGCACGTAACGACTCCACCTTATCATCCGCAAGCAAACCCGGTGGAGAGAAGCAACCGCACACTTAAGACAATGATCTCGTCTTACGCTACGAACCATAGTCATTGGGATAAACATCTACACGAACTAAGACACGCGATCAACACAGCCAGACAATCTACCTTGAAAACCTCACCCGCATTCCTAAACTACGGCCGACACCCGACACCGGTGAAAAGCCTAAGGGCAGAATGGGAGGGGGGCTCGAAAAAGATAAGATTGGACCCGGCCGTGTGGGAGGACAGAATGAAAAGACTAGACGCCTTAAGAGACTTGGTAGCCAGATACATCGACGACGAACGGGACAAACAAGGTAAACGGTACAATAAAGGGAGAAAAGTGGTAGAATTTCAGGTAGGAGACCTAGTAATGAGGAAATCTCATCCCCTGTCAAAGGGCAATGAGAAGTTCTCCGCTAAACTCGCCCCGAAATACGACGGCCCCTTACCATAACCCAAAGAAATCCCCCGTTGTCTATATTTTGGAACCTCTCGAAGGTAAAAGCCGTAAAGTTGCCAAGGTGCACGTGAGTGACCTGCGAAGGTACATAGCCCCTAGGCAACCCACAACTAACTCACCTGATCCTCAATCGACCGCGATATCCCAAGTAAGTGCCTGCATGTGCCACACCAGATCTCCCAAATCCTCCGTAAGTACCTGGGGCATGGAAAATCCATCCCCAACTGTCTCAAAGAAAAATACTAATTACACTCTGATTTTAGACATGGACAACCAACAACAGCCGGAGAGGAAGAGCTGGGGAGACGAGGAGCCAGAAAACGTCTCCGACTTCTGCCC
>JACCIB010001258.1:0-44173 GCA_018906965.1 Philotrypesis tridentata
TTTCCTTAAGTAAATAATAATGATCTAAAACAACGATTATTACTCTACAGATATGTCTCAAAATAATTTATTATTATTAATACAATAACTCCATGAGCAACTGTACAGTAATATTGTAAATTTATTACTTATTTAGTTGATCGTTACTATTACTTTGATAATTTACATATTATATACCTTTTTTAAAGTACGTGACAATCTTCCCTCCCCCCCGCCGCCAAACAAACCTTTTTCAACCGGTAAAAGCTGGAACAGTATAAGGTCGTTTCTCATGTAAAAATTAAGATTTTTAATCTTTACAACTCTTGATAACCTTAATGTAAAAAAAAAAACTCTTAATAACACTTATGCAGACAAAACCAAGTTTTATTAGATTCATTACAGACAAAAATAAAAATTCTTAGAGCTTACTCTAAAATTCAACTTTAATTTTCAAACTTCGACAACTCTTATGTAGTCGAAATTATAAAGCTGTATTCTATACAGTTATTTAATTATGGAAATTAAAGATCTTGATAACATTATATAGACAAAATACTAGTAGCTTTACTGCATACTCTTAAGACGTGTTGATATTATAATCGTCAGATCAACAAATAATATATCTTCTTTCCTCTTGTGAATAAGTGATCGAACACAAATACTGGAAGAATATGTGATACTTATAGATCAAGTTGGAAAACAAATAATTATGTTAGGATGAATGTCTTCTTTTACCTATTCAATGAGTTAATCACAATCACTCAAATCATGATGCTTATACATCAAGCTAAAAAATCCGAAACTCTCATGTATGAAAATATGAACGTGTAACCATCTTCGCGTTAAGGGTCTGTTGGACAGATTACCATTTCTTTAGTGTCACTTCTCCTTCGATTATCTATACCTTCGATTTGACATAAATTCTCATTTTAATTTTAAGAAAAAAAAGTTATGATATCAATAAATAAATTGGCAAGTTTTTGTTATAAAAAGTAATTGTTTTCAAATAAATAAATAACCGATTAAATTGAGGAAGGATTATAAATATATGTGTTCATATAAACACTCAATCAAATTGCAGCATGTGAAAACGTGGATAGCCTGTGAAAAGATACAGTCGGGTACAATTAAAACTTTGAATAATTGCGACTGCTTCCACGTTCTGTACATGTAATAGAATGGTATGATGTTCTTACATGACATTATCACATGACAAATGTGCCCATAATATGCAGTAATATCATGTTTGTCTAAAATTATTATGTAATTTAACAAGATTGTTTCGCATCATGAAAACTTTTCATTTATTTATGGAAGCTGAGAGCGGATGTACAATCTACTCTACTTAGTAATTCAGTAAATGTATTGCTATCCTTATTTCATTCAAAATCTATGTCCAGGACGATTATATACAATTATATATGAGATTTAAATTCTGTTGATTTACATACATTTAAAAAAAACAGGAACAAATTCTATCATGTAGAACGCAATTTTTTGACGGAAAAACTTGCCGCCCCGTCCTATCATAGATAATCGATGAACCACTAAATGTCAGTGTAATTAAGAATATCATAAAATTTTTAATATAGTTAATTTATCGTCCTATTATCCTATAATGCGTAATACTCAAATCATTATATTAAACTGTGAGACCAATGGCCTCAAATAATAATAAACAATGGAATTTTTTAATTAAGTAAAGATTTTAATTAAGTAAAGATTTGAAACTAAAAGCTGTAAACTACATAAATATTAATTTAAAATTTTTAAACTTGATTTATTTTCCAACTAGAGTCATAGAAATTTATTTTATAACATTTTTTTAATATGTAATAATAGTCACAATTATTTTTAATCAACTTCCTGCAATCTTCCGATAATACTAACAGAGGTTTGTAAAACATACATACAAATAACCAAAAATGAGCTTAGAATGATTGCAAGATTAAGTTTGAATTCTTCAAAAATTGGTCAAGGACAGTAATAAATACATATAGAATGAAAAATCGATTCAGAGATTTTTTAACGGTGTTTCATTAACAAGTTAATTTGGTTAACCTTGCATAATTTGAAGATGGTATACATCGTTATCTATGATAGGACGGGGCGGCAAGTTTTTCCGTCAAAAAATTGCGTTCTACATGATAGAATTTGTTCCTGTTTTTTTTAAATGTATGTAAATCAACAGAATTTAAATCTCATATATAATTGTACATAATCGTCCTGGACATAGATTTTGAATGAAATAAGGATAGCAATACATTTACTGAATTACTAAGTAGAGTAGATTGTACATCCGCTCGTAGCTTCCATAAATAAATGAAAAAGTTTTCATGATGCGAAACAATCTTGTTAAATTACATAATAATTTTAGACAAACATGATATTACTACATATTATGGGCACATTTGTCATGTGATAATGTCATGTATGAACATCATACCATTCTATTACATGTACAGAACGTGGCAGCAGTCGCAATTATTCAAAGTTTTAATTGTACCCGACTGTACCTTTTCACAGGCTATCCACCTTTTCACATGCTGCAATTTGATTGAGTGTTTATATGAACACATATATTTATAATCCTTCCTCAATTTAATCGGTTATTTATTTATTTGAAAACAATTACTTTTTATAACAAAAAACTTGCCAATTTATTTATTGATATCATAACTTTCTTTTCTTAAAATTAAAATGAGAATTTATGTCAAATCGAAGGTATAGATAATCGAAGGAGAAGAGACACTAAAGAAATGGTAATCTGTCCAACAGACCCTTAACGCGAAGATGGTTACACGTTCATATTTTCATACATGAGAGTTTCGGATTTTTTAGCTTGATGTATAAGCATCATGATTTGAGTGATTGTGATTAACTCATTGAATAGGTAAAAGAAGACATTCATCCTAACATAATTATTTGTTTTCCAACTTGATCTATAAGTATCACATATTCTTCCAGTATTTGTGTTCGATCACTTATTCACACGAGGAAAGAAGATATATTATTTGTTGATCTGACGATTATAATATCAACACGTCTTAAGAGTATGCAGTAAAGCTACTAGTATTTTGTCTATATAAGTGTTATCAAGATCTTTAATTTCCATAATTAAATAACTGTATAGAATACAGCATTTATAATTTCGACTACATAAGAGTTGTCGAAGTTTGAAAATTAAAGTTGAATTTTAGAGTAAGCTCTAAGAATTTTTATTTTGTCTGTATGAATGTTAATAAAATATATGTAATCACTACATACACACACACACACACACACACACACATATATATATATAGATATGTATGGTGATTCTCTGTATAATTTTCAAAATTTTTATAAATTTTCAAAATTTTTATAAATATTCAAAATTTTTATAAATTTTCAAATTTTTTTTACACACACATATATATATATATATATATATATATATATATTTATATTTATTACACACGCTCACACACACGCATAACTGTTATGTACTAGTAGTTTTTTTATAATTATGACCTTTCTATAATGATGATTTAATTAATATGTATGTAAATATTAATGTAACAAAAATTCTAATATTATATACCTTTTAAAAGTAGTGAAATCTCCCCCCCCCCAAACAAACCTTTTCAAGGTAAAAGGCTGGCAAGTATAAGGTTGTTTCTTCCTGTAAAAATTAAAAATTAATTTTACAACTCTTGATAATCTTAATGTAACAAAAATTTGAACTCTTGATAACACTTATGTAGACAAAACCAAACTCTCATTAACACTCATACTGAAAAAAAAAATTCCAAGAGCTTACTCTAAAATTAAACTTTAATTTTCAAACTTCGACAACTCTAATGTGGCCGAAATTATATGTGCTTTATCCTATAAAGTTATTAAATTAAGTAAATTAAAGATCTTGATAACACTTATTTAGACAAAATACTAGCAGCTTCACTGCATGCTGTTAAGAGGTGTTGATAATAAAGTCATCAGATCAATAAATGATATATCTTCTTTCCCCTTGTGAATAAGTGATTGAAACACAAACACTGGAAGAATATATGATGTTTATAGATCAAGTTTGAAGACAAATAATTATGTTAGGACGCATGTCTTCGAACCTCGTAAATGAGTTAATCACCAGCACTCAAATCATGATGCTTATACCTTAAGCTAAATAATCCGAAACTCTCATGGATGAAAATATGAACGTGTAATACCATCTTCGCATTATCGTCTCCTTCGATTTCATCTATACCTTCGATTTTATAAAAATTCCCATTTTAATTTTAAGAAAAGAAAGTTATGATATCAATAAATAAATTGGCAAGTTTGTTGTTATAAAAAGTAATCGTTTTGAAATAAATAAATAACCGTTCAATATGTATGTATTCATATATAAACACTCGACCAAAGCATGTGAAACGTAGATAGCCTGAACGGCAAATGGGGCGTTGCGTGCCCGGTCCCAAACATTCGCATAACATGGTGCCATTTCAGAATTATTCCAAGTTTCAATTGTTACTGATTGTACATGTGATAAAATCGTATTATGTTTTTATATGATATATTATCACACGATAAATGTGCTCATAATGTGTCATAATATCATGTGTTTGTCCAAATTTATCATGTAATATAACGGAATTGTCTCGCATCATAAAAAATCATAATTTTTAAACTAATTAATGTCTATTATTTCCTTTACCTGTTGTTATTTATGGAAGCCACAAGCGAATGTACAATCTACTCTAGTTAGTAATTCGGAAAATAAGTTACTATTTCCTTATTGCATTAAATCTATAGCAATATGTCAAGGACGATCATCTACAATGAAATATGAGATTTAAATATTCTGTTCATATAAAAAATCGATCCCAGATTTTTTTTAATAAAACAGGAACAAATTCTAGCATGTAGAACGCAATTTTTTTATGGAAAAACTTGCCGTCCCGTCCTATCATAGACAGTGATGGATGTGGTCATCAAATTATATCTCTCTCAAATAACCGATACTTCATTTAGAATGTGTTTCCTACAATTTTTCATCAATATTTGAAGAATCGAAATATAATTTTCTAATAACTCTAACGTCAAAATTTCATTATTTGTATGTATTTTATCACAAAATTAAGTTACTATTTTCAAAAGATATCAGAAAGTTGATAAAAAATAATTTCAACTATTATAGTGTATTAAAAAATGGTATAAAGTCAATTTCTATTAGTGAAGCTAAAAATAATGAATTAATATTTATGCTGCTTATAGATTATTTTTAAATTTAAATGTATACTTAACTAAAAAATAGAATTTCTGCTATCATTCGAGGCCATTGTTTTCACAGTTTAACATAAGTATTTTGTGTAGTAGCGATTATAGGATAATAGGAAGATAAGTTAATTATAATTAAATATTTTGTCATCTAGTTGATTACACTGATATTTTGTAATTCATCGATTATCTATGATAGGACGGGACGGCAAGTTTTTCCATAAAAAAATTGCGTTCTACATGCTAGAATTTGTTCCTTTTTCATTAAAAAAAATCTGGGATCGATTTTTTATATGAACAGAATATTTAAATCTCATATTTCATTGTAGATGATCGTCCTTGACATATATGCTATAGATTTAATGCAATAAGGAAATAGTAACTTATTTTCCGAATTACTAACTAGAGTAGATTGTACATTCGCTTGTTGCTTCCATAAATAACAACAGGTAAAGGAAATAATAGACATTAATTAGTTTAAAAATTATGATTTTTTATGATGCGAGACAATTCCGTTATATTACATGATAAATTTGGACAAACACATGATATTATGACACATTATGAGCACATTTATCGTGTGATAATATATCATATAAGAACATAGTACGATTTTATCACATGTACAATCGGTAACAATTGAAACTTGGAATAATCCTGAAATGGCTCCATGTTATGCGAATGTTTGGGACCGGGCACGCAATGCCCCATTTGCCGTTCAGGCTATCTACGTTTCACATGCTTTGGTCGAGTGTTTATATGAATACATACATATTTATAATCCTTCCTCAATTTGAACGGTTATTTATTTATTTCAAAACGATTACTTTTTATAACAACAAACTTGCCAATTTATTTATTGGTATCATAACTTTCTTTTCTTAAAATTAAAATGGGAATTTTTATAAAATCGAAGGTATAGATGAAATCGAAGGAGACGATAATGCGAAGATGGTATTATACGTTCATATTTTCATCCATGAGAGTTTCGGATTATTTAGCTTAAGGTATAAGCATCATGATTTGAGTGCTGGTGATTAACTCATTTACGAGGTTCGAAGACATGCGTCCTAACATAATTATTTGTCTTCAAACTTGATCTATAAACATCATATATTCTTCCAGTGTTTGTGTTTCAATCACTTATTCACAAGGGGAAAGAAGATATATCATTTATTGATCTGATGACTTTATTATCAACACCTCTTAACAGCATGCAGTGAAGCTGCTAGTATTTTGTCTAAATAAGTGTTATCAAGATCTTTAATTTACTTAATTTAATAACTGTATAGGATAAAGCACATATAATTTCGGCCACATTAGAGTTGTCGAAGTTTGAAAATTAAAGTTTAATTTTAGAGTAAGCTCTTAGAATTTTTTTTTTCAGTATGAGTGTTAATGAGAGTTTGGTTTTGTCTGCATAAGTGTTATCAAGAGTTCAAATTTTTGTTACATTAAGATTATCAAGAGTTGTAAAATTAATTTTTAATTTTTACAGGAAGAAACAACCTTATACTTGCCAGCCTTTTACCTTGAAAAGGTTTGTTTGGTAGCTATTACGCTAGATTTCAGTAAATGGGAAGACATAGTTCAAGGGAGGCAGAGAATATTCTTGGATGCGGTTTTAGTATGTCATAAAGTTATAAAAAAGAGCATTTGTGAAGGGATTTTGCAGTCTTCCAGAACCAACAATCAAATGAACTTTTTGGAAACATTGCAACAAAAATTGCAAAATTTCTTTTCATCTGAGATAAAGCCAGATGGGTTGGAGATGCCTTATTCTCATTCATTGGTAAAAAGATGGTCACCTTTCGCTTTTATTGGATGGGGGTTTAAAGTTCTTTTTGGTACTATGGATTCTGAAGATCGTGAAAAATTGCATTTGAATGTGGATAAATTATATGGCCAGGCCTTGAATATGTCTGTCCTATTGTCTGAAAATACCCATATTGTGAGATCAAATTTAGAGTCTATTCATGATAAGCTTAAAGCAGATGAGTCATTATTGTCAGCAGACCATAAAGTTCTTAAAGATTTATTGAATAAAACGGAAATATTTGACAATGAAATTCATAGAACTGCAATAGTGCAGAAGCTGAATTTATGGTTAAATCAGTTTGATAAATCTTTAGAGGATTGTATAAAGTCCCTGAGAATTTTGTTAGATGCTTTAGAGGCTGCATCCTTGGGACATTTATATCCATTCTTATTTGATAGAATTCAGTTGAAGGGTATTCTTTCAACTATTAATGAGCATGTTTTGCCGTGTAATTATGATCAGGTTACAGTAGAAATGTTGCATACAATGTCTAAAACTAGTGTTAGTGCTAGAAACGGCAAGCTAATAGTGGTATTGGAATTTCCTTTAGCAGAAAAAAATAAGTTTTCATATTATAGAATACATTCCTTGCCAATGAGGAATGAAATTTTATTTAGAACTGATTGTTTTATTAAAATTGTTTCGGATTATACCTATATAATAGTATCAAATGATATGCAACAGTATCTACTGGCCAATTCTGAATTTCTAAGTTCTTGTGCAAAATATGCGGACAAGTTACATTGTCCACCGGATTTACCATTTTATTTGGATCAAGAGGACAGTCCGTGTGAGTACTCGTTGCTTGCTCGGCCTTCTGCGGAAGTCCTCAAAAAGTGTAAGTTTGCAGTTTCGGCAAACAAGATTCCTTATTGGTCACGACTATCTAGTACTAATGAGTGGTTGTACTCCTTGCCTTCTGTTATAAGATGAGAATAATTTGTAACAATGAGCGGAAAACTGAACTAGAGTTAGATGGTACAGGGTTGTTGGCAATCAGGGATCAATGTCATGGCCGTACTGGTTCCAATATTCTGTATGGTATAACTGTAGTCAGAACAAATCAGACTTACCTCTATGAAACTAAGTTGCCTTTTAATTTAACAATGAAGAAAGTGAAGACTCAGTCACTTTAGAAAGACTAGAAAATATATTTAAAGAGTTGTCAGTATTAAAGAGATCTAAGATGCTGCATTCAGTGTGTGTGGGGTGTATGTCCGTGGGTCCGGTAATACTACTGCTAGTAATATTTTTGCTTTGGAAGTGTTGTAGATGTAATTCCTTGTAATGCTGCAGAGGTATGAATATTAAGTCAGATTTTATTGGAAGTTCCAAAAATCAACTAGAGGACAAGAGATTATTAATTGTTTAATTAATAACTTTTTTGTTTATTAACATTTCGTAAAATTAGGAAGTGATCCGGTTTCGATACGATTATTATTAAAAAAGTTCATTTTTGCAATTAACAATTTCGAAAATTTTTTTTTATAGAATTAAAGATTAGGCTTAATTAACAAATTAGACACCAAAATAACAATTTTCGGACTGTAACTTTTTGAGTTATAGGCATTTGTTTATAAAAGGTCACTTTCGCTCCGTAAGTCTATGGAGGGCGCCGATCATCGGTAGCTAGTTAAAATTAAAAAATTCGCATTATTTTAGAAGTTAGCCCTAAATGTTGCTAAATTGTTAATTAAGTCATATGGTAATTTTGTTTAAATTCGCTAATGTCCGTGTATGTAAATTTTGGTTGAAAAAGTTTATAAGTATAGATCCTATGATCGTTCTAAAATCATATATATTCTATGTATATTGTATGCATTGCATGTATTTAATATAAGTCCGAGGCGACCATTTGAGGATACTTCGGGAAAAGAACAAAGTCCATATGTTCCATAATGAAGGAATCGATAACCCGTGCAGTGCTGCACCGCGTGAACTTTGATCGAGACTAATTAATTTCGTGTCAATGTGCTGCGAGGTGCTGCCGCGCCTTGATTTTGACCGACGCCCGCCGACAAGACGCATTGTCGAATTCGAATTTGTACTGCATGCAGGTATACCGCCGATATTTTTGATTGCTTTGACGTTTTCTTGTGTTTTTCTGTGTTGAGTGACTAACTGCGTGTACCATCATGAAGGCCACGGCAACCGGGGAAGTCTTAAGTACAGCAACCCTGGTACTTAAAAGGGCTTAAAGGGGACCAATTGGATCGTGCTCAAGTAGCTGTAAAATTAGCTCAAGATAATTACTGGAGAATAGTTAATGCAGTCAAAGATCACAATCATTGTACTGTTACATTATTAAGGAAGAAGCAAAATAAATGAAAGTTTTTGAAAAAAAAGGACGTGTTAAAATTGTATGTGAGTAAAATTCGTGCGAGTACGAGAAGTTCGACAGTGTGTCATTCAGCGGTGAGGTCAGCGGTTTTGAATTCGGAGCGTCGACCGCCGATTGCGGAAGAGTGTAACGTGTGCGTGTGTCCTACTGCCCGTGTTATAGCACAAGATGAGACATCGCTGGCCGTGTCCGCGCTTTTGCAGGCGGACAGATTGCCGGGTCCGAAAAATCAACAGTGTATAAATGAAGGCATTGAGTCCAATATTATGCCTTCAGAAAATATGGTATTGAAAGCTGTGCAAGTGTACCGGGTCAGGTCAACACCTACTGCACAGGATATTTTAGGTTTTATTCAAATATTTTGGTGCAAGTATCCAGCACAATGCTATATTCTGGGAGCAAATACGGCAGATGTTCCCATTAAGAAGAATAAAAAAAGGAAATCCTCAACAACGGATACAAAAACTAAAAAAACAAAATTATCGGAAGAAGAAAAAATTCAGCGGAGACGAGAGAAAGACCGTTTAAGGAAGGCCGAAGCACGAAAGAAGAAATTGGCTGAGCAGCCAAAATACCATCGAAGCCGCGTTACCCTAAGGTGGTCCTGAATAGACTGAATATAATGGCTGACAAGAGGTCTCTTGGCCGGGTACCAGCATTGTTTACTAGTTGTACTGAATGCAGGGGTAATTGTTGGTACTAGGGGAAGGACAACTCGGTCAATTGGCTATTATGCGTCGTCTGTGGGACCAATTGGGCCAACAGTGAGTGCGTGGGTCGTATTCCTTATGAGTGCAGAATTTGTAAAATCAAGAAAAGACTGAAAGAAAAAAAGGAGTAAGAAAATCTAAAAGTATAAATATTATTGTAAATCAATCGTTGGATCTTTTATTTTTGCTCACGCGTTCATTGGCGAGGACGCCAGTATTCTAAGGGGGGAGGTGTAAGATCCCACGATTGATTGAATATATTATTTGTCAATCGAATATGTTTGCTGAGTGGTTGCTTTTCGTGTAGTATACTGTATGACTGTAAATGAGAGCGCTGACAGTGTGATTGTTGTTGCGTACGCCTCGAGTGTGTGAACGAGGATGCTGATAATATATGTATTGCAATACACCAGTTTCGCGAGCTGGTTGAGCAACGGTAAG
This sequence comes from Philotrypesis tridentata, assembly GCA_018906965.1. Taxonomy (NCBI): domain Eukaryota; kingdom Metazoa; phylum Arthropoda; class Insecta; order Hymenoptera; family Pteromalidae; genus Philotrypesis; species Philotrypesis tridentata. The sequence goes on from JACCIB010001258.1 coordinate 10,553, forward strand.
CGTAAGTTTCAATCTAGAAAGAGCAGTCAGCATTTTATACTGTAAGTGATTGTTTGTCTTTTGTAACCTCTCTCTAAGTGGCGAGTTCTGATTGGATCACGGTATCCCCACGAATTAATTAAACAGCTAACACCCCGGTCGAGGATGAGGCTTTATAAGCCAAAGACTCGGTCCGCGCGGGGCCTTTCACGACCAAACCAAGTACCAGTGTTCGTCTAACCTCTTCGCACACGGTAAAGCAAGCTGTTGCCATCACTACAACTTGCCGCTGAAGACTAGCTGACTACTTGGAGCTGTTGAAGAAGACTCTACCAAAGATCGTAAGAGGGTGTCAAGGTACTACCTGTACGCTATCGGAGGGCTTAAAAATCCACTGAACTTTGCAGGCAAGCTGGCATATTTGCTCCGGTCAAAAGTACTGCTCAACTTCATTACATTGCGACGAAAGGACCGCCAACATACCTGGCGTGAGTGGGTAAAGCCGCAGCTTAGATAAGTCCATACAACTTGCCACGACTAGCTCGTGTAGTGTCAAGAGCGCACACACTCGCCCTAGAGAGAAGGACGCTTCAACCTACAGCGTGTGTACTAAAAGTAAGTTACTATCTCAGTATTTAAGACAATTAAAAATAAAGAAGATCGAACAGCATAATTGTAATCAGTATGAGAGATGAATGAGTGAAACGTTTTTGTACCTTCGAACTTGTCTGGCTTCAGAACAATAAATTATAACAATAATCAAAGTATTTTAGATGCATTTGAAGAAAAGATTATTTAATTAACAAAAGTACCTTAGCTCTACTAACCTAATCCTTCAGCCAATAGTTGAAAGTTTAAGGGGATCCGATAGCCACGAATGACCCGTCACTAACGGTACGATCAAGAAGTGCTGAGATCGAATAAATATAAGGAATTACGCAAATTCAAGAGATACCTTCCCTTCGTCTCGGTATTACTTATCGGCATACACGGTTTGGAATCAAAATGTTCAGGTATTGGGGAGAAAAATGCGAACGAAAATTAGTTACGTCAGGTTACGGCTACCGATTTTCGCATTTTTCTCCCCAATACCTGAACATTTTGATTTTAGTGAAAAAGTTTCATATTCACTGAAAATATCCAAGACCTTTGTCTGAGATAAAGATGTAAGTTAGAAGTATCGTACCTTACTTGGAATTAATTGAGTTGGTGGCATCCTATCTAATAATAATTTTTCAAATTAGTTAATCATAGTTTTTTAAATTATTTTATGCCTAGAAAGTATGAGCTGAACTACTCTTTATTTTGAAAATTGAGATTTGCTAGACTCCCTTGAGAAAATTGAGATTTGCTAGACTTCCTTGAGAAAATTGAGCTATACTCATCTTAATTCGCGAAGCTATTCTAGCAGAGAAAAAGTATAAATATAGAAAAGTTGAGAAAAATTCATTTGAAGTTTGTATGGACACTTATGTAGATTAATCAAGTAACGCTTATGTACATTGCTTGATATATTTTGTTTATGTTTTGGCGTAAAATACCCATATATTAAGGGATATGTTAAGATTCACGTGATCTACATTTTGATATATCTGTACCTAAAGCTGAAATTGAAGTTATTGATTCTGTTGAATATTGTATAAATATTATACTCTTTGCTTGTTGTTCTATGAATTAATACTGGTCGCGCCATCTCTTGTATATATATGATTTTGTACATCGAGACAAGCGCGACTCCGAAAACGCGAATACGCGAGTATGTAAACACACATATATAGATACACACTATAGAGAAGAGCGCTCGCATATACTGTACTCGCGCTCATTCTCTCTCTCGCTTGTAAGTTTCGGAAGGAGACAGTCGTGTCCGACGACACATCACACATTGTAATAAAGTTACTTATTATTAAAAACAACCTCACTAATTTTCCACCACTCCAACAGATTCATATTCACAGTCAATATATTTTACATCAATATAATTATTGCCATTACTAATGCATTACTTAATAAAATTGTTAGTACTTATAGTTAACTTTTGAGAAAAACAGTAGCTTGCAATACAGGCCTTTTCATGTACACTTGATGATTACAAGCTATATATCTAGAAACAAAGAACAAAATTACAAAGAACAGGTTCTTTAAAAATAATCTGTTGTTTATAGCCCAAATGAGAAACCAACAAAAAGAATTTTATTAATTTTTACAACACTGCTACAATTTTTTGAAAATTCGGCCTCAATTAATAAATCTCCAATAATTTGCCGTGAAATTCAAATAAAAAAAATTAATCTTTTAAAATGTTAACCCAGGCCTAACCCCTTAAGGACGTTCTACCCGTACTACACTATTCAAAATGTAATCTTCTATATTCGTAAAATATATCAGTTGAAAGCAATATTTATTCTTTTCAAGGAAGAGTGCAGATTTTTATATTATATCAAAAAAAAACTTTGGATGTAAAAATGGAATTTTATCAAAACAAAGAAATTATCCAATCACAATACGAACACCACTATTTGAAGAGCATTAAACAATGGTTTCTTTTGTGAAGATCTCATTGAGTACACTATCTGCAATTGATCTTTCAAGATTGTGAAAGTCAATGTGATATTCAATAATTTATATTTTAAATGCAGTAAAACAAACTTATAAGTAGGGATTGATGGTAATAATCGAACGCATTTAAAGGTTTTGAAATCTGTTTCAAAACACACTTTTCCTATATAACGGGGAAAGTTATATGTGAAAACTCGTCTCTCTAAAATAAGGGATTCTCAATTTTAAGAGCTATAGGGAAACTATTTGCAATAATTAAAAGACAAATTAAGAGGTAAAAGCTATTGTGTACATTATTCTCAACTCTAAGTTTAACAACAAAGTCAATACAAAATGTACATAACCAGCACAAAAGCAGGAATGCGAATACGCGATCTGAGAGTCTTAACGAGTGATAAGAGTAAAACTACAGATTCTCTGCTAAATCTCACAAAACAGCCTTTTCGAAATACATGGTCTCGTGTTGCCGGTGATACCCTGCACTTTCCTACAACGTTGGCACTTAAGGTAGTTCTACACGGGGTGGGGGTAACATTTTGGAAAGTCTACCTTTGCAATTTATTGACAAATATAATATAATCCAAAAGGAACTAGTTACTAGGAACCAAGAGCAATTTAATTGAAACAGATTGAGTCTTCGTGTGCGCTAATAATACTCGTCAAACAAAAAATTCACAAAAACACTGCAATCTTTTCTGTTTTCATCCGATTTAAATGAACTATAGCTTATTTAGTTCCTTCAAAAATTTGAGGATAAGGTACCGTAGGAGTTTTGGTGATAGCTGTTGGGGTGAGGTAAATAAAATGGTAGGCCGAGATCGTAAGTTTTATGCGGGAGATGCGGTGCACAGTTTTATTCAGTGATTTGTGTCAATAATTCCAACAGTGTATAGGTTTTCGTCGAATTTGTCGGGTATACAAGTGTTCGTCGAGCTTGTCGGCTCAGAGGCTCAAGCAAATCTGCCCTCTCGCTCTCGGGCCTTCTCGCTCCTCCGCCTCGGCAACAGACCGAAGAGCGGCCCAGCCCCTAGACTCTTTCCCCTCACGTACGTACATACCAACGGAGACGGGGGCGAGTCTCTCCCTGCTCGCTGGCATTGCGCACTCGCTGTGCTAACAAATACTCACGCGACATTCCATTGAGCGTACATACATTCATATTACAATCTTTTCACAGCCACACTTACATCTCACACAGTCACACCACTCTCATATCAACTAAATCTACATACATTTGGGGCTCTTAATATCTACACGCTCTTATTACCTAGTGATGCTTTATTTAGAATACATGACCTACGCCTAACGCATATGTACTTATACACTATATATTATACGACTATGTACTTATTGTAATACATACAGCTCTTGCTTTACGCCTTACATGTATCGCGACCATACATACCACATTTTTTCGTGAGCCTTTTGCTCGTGCGCGTATTCGTGCGTGCCTCGCTCTCTCGAACGGACTTCGCCTTCCCGACTATTGGTGACGATTTATTTGCCCATCATAAATCGTCGCCTTGTTCGCTACGAAGAGCTATAAGCTCGCTTCCGCTCCTCACGCGGTTCGGGCAACATCATTTCTTCGAGGTCGCGGTGGATTAACGGCTCAATAACACTTAGCGCGTCTCCTGCGCATCAGTCCCCTTGGCTCGGACCCCGTTTCCAGCGTCTCGGGACTGACCGCACATTTACGCGCTCTCGCGCCTTAATCCCGGGCTCCGTTTTCCGCATTTGGGGCCGGCCGCTCTTCGCCCGTGCGTGCCTGTGCTCACCCATGCGCGGCGGGGGGCTCGACCTCGGCCCTCTTTCTTCATTCTCTCTGTCTCTCTCCCCCCCCCCTCTCTCTCTTTATAGCGAGGCTGTCCCGAACAATAACATTTATAGATAAAGCACAGAATGCGATTGTTTACGTGATTCTATACGATTCTTGCTTGACTTTATGATTTTTATGTGAACAATTGTATTTTGTGCTTCGTCTATAAATGCTATCACCAAAATTCCTACGGTACCTTACCCTGAAATTTTCCAAAGAACAAAATAAGCTATAGTTCGTTTAAATCGGATGAAAAACAAAAAAGATTGCAGTATTTTTGTGAATTTTTTATTTGATAAGCATTATTAGCGCACACGAAGACTCAACCAGTTTCAATTAAATTGTTCTTGGTTCCTAGTAATAAGTTCTATTTAGAATATATTATATTTTTTAATAAATTATAGTGGAAATAGATTTTTCAAAAGGTTACCCCCACCCCGTGTAGAGCTACCTTAAGTCTCCCGGTCTGGGCTGTGCTCGACGAAATCTCAATGAAGAGAGGAATAGCAATTCCGCAGTAATAGTTCTCTAAAAAAAATAAAAAATAATCTGAAAAACACACGCTCCTTTAAAGCATTCTTGATGCTAATACCATCAGCTTTACGCGAAGGTATAACCTCAATCCAACGAGTATAAACGTCTAACAGGATCAGTAAATAGGTATATCCATTCGTAAATCTTGGAATGGACCCATAATATCACCAGCTAAAACCTCCCATGGTCCAAGTAGCTTTCGTTCTCTCATGGTACCAGCAGGTAACAGCTGTTCCACTTTACACTGTTGGCAGACAGTGCCTTACTTGACAAATTTCTGAATGTAGAAATTTCCGATACCTAGAAACCGTTCCCATAATTTTTTTCAATTTCCTCAGAGCAAAACTTGCTTTTACCTTGATTAATGGTTAACCCAGCTTCCGCGATTCTCTTTAGAACTACATCTAACCAGTGCAGATGCTCATCGAAAGTTTCGGCTGTAATAATGATGTCGTCCAAATAGGAGAAGGCGTACGGCTCTTATTCAGGTCCAATGAGCTGGTCACTCAGCGTTTGAAAGGTCATAGGCCCACTTACTACACTATAAGATAGATGGGTGAATTCGAACAAACCTAACCCAGATACAATAAGTTAAGTGGATATCATCTTCCTTCATCGTAGAGATATACCTCGCCTTCTGGAGCTTACTCAAAATAGTATCCATGTTCGGTAGCGGATACGCGCTCGCGGTTGTAACAACATTAAGCTTCCCATGATTACGGGGCTTGACCAGCTGCTGTTAGAATGGCGTATGATTCCTATGTCCAACATTTTTAGCACTTGGGCATACTTCTCTTCCTCAATCTTCTTTTACATAGGATAGATAATAACATTGTTTGATTCGTCTCGCAGACACCACATCAATGATGTGCTGGATCAGATGTGTATATCCCAATGGTACTTCTCCAGCTGGAAGCCAACTGTTACATCTTTTATAGGCGCTTTCGTTGTTTTGGGGTTACATCGGCCAAACCAGTGGCTGCGAGAACGCTTGCTACTCTTTCTGAGAGAGCAGAAACTTCTAGAAGAATTGATATTATAATATTTGCGATTGGTCGAACACTGTGAACGGCAATTGAACATAACCGTAGATTGGCACAAGCTGTCCATCAGCAAGTTTCGCACCAGGTCTAGTATAAGAAACAATAGGCATCACTACCTCTTCAGTAGCCTGATTTATTTGTTGGGAGACCGCCAAAACAATAGGAGAAGTAGGGGCCTGAAGGACTTGCTCCCTTTCTCGTTTCCCGAGTTGTCTGAGTTCTTCTCAGACGACTTATCTTCAGAGCTCTTCTTCTGCAAGCACTCCGGGCAAGTTTTAGTGGTATGTTGAGGCTATCTGCAACCATAACACCTGATAAAAAGTTTACATGGACTCCAAGAATCCTGGTGTTTATTATGCTCACTTCATGACTTTCTAAGAGCATCTTTCTTCTCTTCAGAAACAGCATTTACCTTCTCTGATTTACTGTCAGATACTGTAGTATTAGTATTCGTTTGCGACTCCTCTCCTTTGGAATTAGCTTTTTTTTGGTGTCCTTTCGAAGTGGAAGCTGTGGCTATACCCAGCTCAGCAATAACATTTTACACTGTCACTTTTATAGTTTCACCTATATCAACAGGTTCTGCGATCGTCGCAACAGCTGTTCCGATTTTAGTCTTCATCTTCTTCTCCTAGACAGATTTTCCTTTATAAGCCGATTTTGGTAATAAACATCCATTAGGTGATGGAAGAGGCTTATAATGATTCTTATCATGAATCAGCTTCTCAGTATTCCTGGCCAACGTGATAAGGTCTACTATATTCTTCACTTTTCTGTAAGGCACCTGAGGCACCATTTTCAGCTTCTCTGCAATCTCCTGCGGATCATGAAGCCTACTCATCATCACTAGCATCGCCACGGTGTGATCACATAGCGCATTCAACGAATCAGTATCGTCGAAATGCCAGGACGCTCTACACTCATTCATTCACTCTAAATAAATTCCTCGATGCAACTCCATCAAACGGGATTTTCCACTCTCGAGCAGTTTTCACAATACGTTGGTCTCGACATCGACGAATACTCATGAACTGCCTTACTCGTCGAAGCAGCGGATTCACCTCCCCCCCCCCCCGAGACACACCTTGAGGTTCTACTTGTGATGGTAAACTCTTCATCCCAGTTTTCATTGTTGCTTCACTGGATACAAACTTTGTCGCATTTGGATTTAACTTCGTACTGTGAACATTTTGTTCTCGATGCATAATAAACGTATCTCGAAATTGAACTTGGATCCGCTCCAGCTCTTCTGTCAATTTGCAATAATAACTAGTAAGCTCTACCATAGACTTTTCCATGCCAGACTCTCTAGCCGAATCAAACTGTACAGCCAATTCTCATTGTAGACGTGCAATAATTTCTTGACTATCATCTTGAGTCATATTATAATCTTCAAAATCGGCTTCTTTACTGCTTGCGATATTCAGTGCCGCATTAACATCTGTATTCAAAGCATTTCGCTGTTGTAGCTTAACGATTTCTTCAGACTCATTATGAATTTTATCTACCGCAATAATCGGATTTACACCAGAAATATCTCCATCATCTTCATCTGACACCATGTTAGATTCTAAATCACTATCACGCTGCATACGAAAGATATTGTTAGAACACACATACAGGTATTCAATAATAACACGAATTTATAAAAAGGGGGAACGTGTTTATTTCAATAAGAACGAGGTTTAACGTATCGTGGCTCGTAATCAAGTAACTAAAAAAAATAACACGATGTTTTCTAACATCGTAACCCAGCGAGCTAAGAACAAACATGGAAGAATTGTAGAATACAACAATATCATCTAAAATTTCATCTTCCTGATTATCTGTTTCATCTAAATTTGATGTTTCTGATTCTACAGCTGTTGGTAATCTCAATCTAATTAAGAGAATGAATCTAGTGCATCTCATCGAGCCAAATAATTTATTTAAAGCCAACATTTCGGACTCGTGGAGTCCCTTTTCAAGGCTATGAAAAATTTTTTTATTACAATCATTACAATTTAACGCAATACAAAAATATTAATCTAATTTTACAAAGTATTTACCTTATCATATAAGAGAAAACTACATTTACAAAGAAACTGGTCAAACAAAAACCGGTTACTGGTATAAAAACTAAAATCCAAAATTAAAATATACAATTATAAACGAAATTATTTAATAAAACTATTGAACAAAATTATCAAAAAAACCACTTCTTACGGATATAAAAACAAGAAACTATACACCTCCCTGGGTGTCGCAGACAAGGCGAAAACCACCCAGGAGCTCTAACTCGGAGTGTACGTACAATTAATTAGTCCCTCAGCTTTTATAGCCTTCATTCTGGTGCAAAAATTTCGATATACATTGATGTAAGCGGGGATGCTCCCGCGTTAATGCTGACGAGCGCCCTTAGACGGGCGGCGTGCGAGTGGAGTGATTCCACGCTTACACCGTGTCGGTGTGAATGGGGAGACTGCTGAGCTGGCTGCGATGGAGGCAGGCTGCAATTGGTGGGCTGTGAATGCCGGTAGAAGCGTCCTTATTGCGGCTGCTGATACTTCCTCGTTACGTGGAGAGCGGACACAGCTCGGACTTCCACCACGTTGACTCTTGAGCGAGTCTGGACGAGAGAGAGCTCGCCCAACTCGGTGTTGCCTGCACCACCCGGTCGTAAGGGGGAAGGGGAGTGAACTCCCGGGATTATGTTTGAATTAGGTTGCGGAACCAGTCCGTAGACCGGCTCATACAAAAATTGGTCTTAGGTGCTCAAGTGAGCACCCCACCCGTAGCCCAAAGGCACGCTTCCTTGTCTCAGCGAGACGAAGGGATCAGCGTTTGAGTAGCAAATTCACCGACTCAATGCTGATGACCTTGGGCGCTGCTCGCCCAATTGCCCTGCAGCAGAAGAGGCGCCGTCCTCTTCCGCACCGTCGGAGACGGGAGAAAGCCGACTCGCTTCGGCGTGGGCTGCTTTGCCCGCTTCGCCGCAATCTTCTTCACCACGGTGTTGAGGGCCGTGGGCGGCTCGCTCGGCTCGAGGAAGCGGTAGATACTCGAGAGCGGCCGCTGCGGCAATCCAGCCGTAGGCGGCGGCTCCGGGTCGAGGATCTCCACCACCTCAAGACCCTCCTCGTGGCCAGGCCACTCGGAGTCGCCGTGACGAGGTCGTCCAGCGGCGGGATCTCCACCAGTGGTCGGAGCCTCGGCGCCCTGTAGGCGGCGCGGATGCTCGCAGGAGTAGCCTGCGCTGCGAAGTCCCTGGAGACTGGAGTCGCCTGCACGACGCTGTCGGCCAGAGTCCTCTCTGGCGGGGCTGGCGGCGCTGCTGTCACCGCTGCAACTGCTGCTCGGCCTGCTGCTGCTGCTGCTCGGAGCTGGCGTCGCAGGAGGAGGATCTCCCGGTTCGCCTTCGCCAGATAGATCTGGCTGAGCTCCAGCTCGGCCTCCACTTCTCTCGTAGAGACTGACGGCATGGGCAGTATGGATAGGATAGAGAAGGATAATAAATAATCAAATTATTTATTAAGAGTTTATTTATTGCTGCGGAGCAAAAATCAGAGCATTCGTGGCACAGTGTTAAACACCCGCTATGACCTGATATGCAGTAATAATCCACTCTATAGGTAGGGGGGAGGTGTGACAGGCCTCGGTGCAGCCGGTCGACTTATAGTGCTGGCGCACGTCCTCTCATGTGGAAAGGCAAAAATCTGGCGCTCGACCCCACTGGAGCGGCAGGCGCGGCGAGCGGCGGGCTAGCTATGCGTGGGAGAGTCTGGGTGGGCCGACAATAACAAATATAGTTATAACTATGGCTAGCATGTATAAAAGAAGGGGGAGCGGCAGTTAATGCTGTCCGAGGATGAAACGAATCCACTAAACGCTAGCAACCCCCACCCCAATTGCACACTAACACGAGCGCCCACAATCGTGATGGTGTCAACCAACGACACGGATTCGTCACACATCGACACAGCTGTACCGCACCGACACGCCAACCGCATACTATGATAATCATGTCGACTCACAAGAGAGCCCACCGGGACCCCCACCGGGACCTCCACCGGGCTTGGCTCGATGAGATGCAGTAGATTCATTCTCCTAATTACAAACTAAGTTCGAGCAATAGAAGCATTTATTATAATCTCAATTTAACCCATGTCGTCGACTTCGTGTCGTTCGATAAATTTTCTTCTTTCAAAATGATCTTCTGAAATGTTGCATATCATTTGGACATCGCAATACCGCTCGGTTCATTCGTTGCTACAAAATCATGCTCAGAGTAATCACCGCGCAAACGCCTAATTAACCTACCAACGTTAGTATACCTACTCACGTCCGTTATCAATTAAAATCTTTGCAATAAATCATTTAATCTATCATACGACAATGATTTTGTCCATCTCTCAATTTCTTGATTGTAAAAGTCTTGATGGTAACAATATTTACGCACATCGCCTTTATAAATTCTAATTGCAATCCGGTTAATTTAAAGGAATTTTTATTTCAAAAACTTCAATAATTGAAAAAAACAAAACTTTATTCCGCGTAATCGCTCTTAATTCTGCTACAGCCTCCTCCACTTAAAATTCTGTGCAACTCAAAATTACACTCACGTCAAAAAATTACAGAAAGACCTGTGCTCCGCTTGCACAAAGATCTTTTTTGTATTACATTAGCTTATGCATGAGCAAAGATCGAAGTGTATATATGATGTCTTATGATAGTCACAAAAGTTGCATGTTCGAGAAAAACGCGTCTAAAGTTTTGGAACCTCTAATCTGCGGTGCCGGCTCGATACATTTGGCCATCTCTTAGCATCTCTGTTTCCTCTTCTTTCTTCCAGCTTCATCTCAAAGACATCTTAGCATCTATGGCATAAAACACAGCGCGTTACATGAGCAAGTCAGCCGTCGCGGCGGACGATCGGAGGCGTTGCGGCAAAATCGAGATTTTACCCTTCTCTAAGTTAGATATGGATATAGGACCAAATGTATAATAATCTTAGGACCCTAAAGTGGACTTCAAGCAAAAGAATAAATGTTTGGAAAATTCTAGAGTGGTGCTACCCCCTTAATATCATAATATTGTATGTACGCTTCGTTAAGTTAAGGATGTTTCAAGGTACTATTTTCTGACAAGCTTTGCTCCCCTACTACAAAATCTAAGGTGAGATTTCAGATGATATGTCAGGTAACATTTCACCTGAGATCTCACGCCAAAATCTCATCTAACCGATTTTTACCGACTTTTCCTTCGTTACATATTTAAGACCATTCTTAGTCAATTAGTGACTATTTTCGGAAAATTCTAACTGAAAATTTTACAAAATTTTAACTTTAAATTTTCACGAATTTCAGACTTATATAATTATGGTACAATTTTCGGTTAGAAAAAATTTTAGCGTGAGATTCCTGGTGAGATATCACCTGAGATATACCATCTGAAATCTCATCTGAGATTTTGCATCGCTAAATTCTTGATCTGGCAAGTCGAAAGAGCAACGTCAGACAGTATAATCCTTACAATAACAATTAAAGTATTTTACGAAAGGGTCAAATTTCTTTAATCTATTTGTTTGTCCAAAATTTTATAGAAGAAGCGAAAGTTCAAAAAGAAGTCAATGTGATGTGGAAGTTAATATCACGTTATTCTGAGATTTTCTAAAAATGCTTCATAATTTAAATTTTCTTTTCTTCAAAATTTTTTATTAAATAATACACACACAAAAACAATGTTCAAAATCGAAAACTTTAAATTATAATTAGAAAATGTGAAATTTTCAGGCTTACCAACCGAATATTAAAAAATTCCAAGCTCACTTACCATAAAAAAACATAAAAATCAAAATTCATAAACATACAAGTCTTTGACTCATTAATCATGGGTTTTCGAAATTATAGTACATGAGCATGGGAGGGGGTGATGTAGGATTGAGATGTCTGGACTCGAAATTCCTAAGCTTGAGATTTGTAAACTATACTATTCTCCTTTCCAGAAATATATTCCTTAAATTTCTGCTTTCATTTAATGTATGCGCTTATTTACGCTAACTAAGTGAATTGGATATTGTAAATTTAGGTTATGTTTGCCACTACATGCTTTCAATTAATTTCTTGCTTTCGCTTGGCCGTTCCGATAAAACTCAGATTATATAGTTATCCTGAAGTCAATAAGCAAAGTAGCAACATCTCAAGCAGCACGCTAGCCAGCATAGCACAGGCAACAAGGCGAGTTTACCATTCACATAGCAGAATCAAATCACAAAAGAACCATCATATAGTAGAATTGAACGGTAGCTTTTCTCGGTAAACCGATAAAATAAGAACCTCGCATATGAGAACATCTGTTACTTAAAAATGAGCTTGAAATTATTAATGTTTTTACAAATCGAAATATATAAATCGATTTCATGTTCTATTAATAGTGAAAAGCAACAAAATTCTAGGTTTTAAAATTATAGCTTTTTATCTTTATTAATGTTTTTATAATTTATTCTGATTTTTTATTTACAGATAAGAAAGCTGTTTTAACAGATGTTCAATCAGCAACAGATCTATTGGAACATAATTACTCGAAGAAAAATACTTATCACTCTGCAAGTTCAGAGCAGATTGGGTAAGATTGCTATCTTTCCTTGTTGTTCTTCGTACTCTTTAAGGGATTATGACAGGATTAAAATCTGAAAAAAGTAGATTAGTACGTGAAAAAATATAATGAAGTAGTGCACAAAATTATATTTTTCCCTTAAACCATAACTATCGCGCATCACTTTTATGCATTCAAAATATGCATTAAGTGTGTTTAATGTTTCATAAGAATTAAAGACATCTACTTACCAAAAATCATAATTTTCACCATTATTGCTTACGTGCAGCAGCTTTCTGGAGTAACCGGTCCATCGTTTGAGGTGTTCCAAAGTGGAAAATTTTCTTTACGAGTGTCGCCATAAACTAAATAGAAGAAATTCCTGAAAAATATCAAATTAAAAGAATTAGTTACTCATATATTGACAATATTAGTAATTATAGTGAATGTTACATATGTAAACACTCATAACAGATACTTTCAACTTACCTTTACCCATTCCACTCCGCTTAGTTTATGGGGAAACATATTCTAAAAGTTTCTTTAAAAGTTTTCCAGATTGGTTCACCAGTTACCGAGAAAACCAGCAGCAAGTAAAGTAAAATCATTAAAATACAAAAGTTTAGTAAAAGGCATTTGAAGTTTATGATGTAAATCAGATGAATAAACTCAGCAACACTTGGATAATTACTGTCTTTATTTTGCTCGGGATATAAATTTCATTAACAAAGCTTATTTATGCTTAACTCACAGCATTATTTTGGTTTTATTATAATTATTTATAATTCATAGAAAACAGTACTGAGTAGGGATAGATCCCTCGGTAGTTGTATGAACGTTGGAGTGGAAGTTATCGATCTCCCCGAGGCAATTAATTGTAGGAAAAATAACAATTCCTTTTTGTTATTTTTCGACGTTTCGGCGAAAGAGTGTCGCCCTCTTCAAGAAACTGTCAAGTTTTCATTAAAAAATGGGCATTAAATTTGAACATTTCGTATAAATTAAATTGAACTTACAATCTTTTGCACGTCTTCATATTTTTCACAACATTGAGTAAACTTTTCTCTGACTAATCGAGTAGCGAGGACTTGATGTTATCGTCTCGTCTACTGTTTCGGAAGTACCTGTCGTTTGTTATTGTTCCGCGCTTATATATACTCCGGAGTCAGCATTGTCTATAACAAATTTGTTTTGATGTGACGTTACACACCCGCTTTTCGCTAAAACCCATGTATTAAATGTGTGTATACATTATTGAGTTTTTGGGTATCATCTTTCTTATTTATTCCGTTATCCTGTAATTGAATGTGAAGCATCTCTGAAGTTAGTCTTTTATTTAAATTCGGTTCTTTGTCCTTGATTGTAAATTTATCAAAATTGAAACTATGGTTTTTAGTATTGCAATGTTCTGTGATTACGTTATTATTCGATTTTTTATGTTCCTCAATACGTATACACATATTTCGTTTTGTTTGGCCTACATATGTTGCGGTACAATCATTACATTTCAATTTGTATACAACATTGTTTTCTATATTCTTGTCTTTTTTATCCTTACCCTTTACAAGTATGTTGTGCATACTACTATGAATTTTTGGTAAGGTTTCGATATTATTTTTTCTCAATGCATGTTCTACGTTTTCATAAAAGCCGCTTACATAAGGTAAACCGACAATGCTTGCTTATTTGATTGGTTTTTTGACATCATAATTGACATTCTCTTTTTGATGAATTTGTTGATAAAAGTTAACGGATAGTCATTTTTAATTAGTATTTCTATTCTATAACCCATTCAATGTTTTTCCTATGAAAGGATTTATCTGCAAGTTTTATCGCTCTAGAATACGGGTGTTGCGACAAGAAGTTCAAAATTCTTATAGAAAACGTTGGCTTATTATACCAATCTGTCAATATTTTTCCTTTCTTATTTACTAGTAAAACATCTAAAAAACTTATGGAATTGTTATTTTCAATTTCATGGGTGAATTGAAGTCTACTATTGTATGAATTAAAAATGGTCATTATTTCATTAATTTTTGTCCTTTGTACACAAGTCATTGTATCATCTACATATCGGAAAAAGAATGTAGGTTTAAACGATAATTTAGATAGGCAATCCATTTCAAGGTCTTCCATTACAATATCTGCAAATAAACCTGAAATTGGAGAGCCCATGGGAGTGCCAAATAACTGTTTATAATATTTGTTATTAAATTGAAAATAGGTGTTGTCCATAAGTAATTCACATGCTTTTAATATTTCGTCTAATGGTATGTTACATTTTTTCGCTATTTGTGTATATCTCTTTTCAATGCTTTGTTTTACTAATGATGCGTCAATATTCGTGTACAGAGATTTTACATCAAGACTTATCATACAAGAATCCGGTAGAACATTATTATTTTTAATCTGGTTAATAAAATCATAGCTATTTTTTACATATGATTTTGGTTTGTGGATACAACTTTGTAGAATTTTAAATAGAGTTTTTGCCACAAAGTTCATAGGAAAGCCTATTGTTGAAATTATCGCTCTGGATAAAACAGTATCAGTTTGTGTGAATTTATTCCTACTATACTTTTTTTCAAAAAATCCATTACTATTCCACGTATTCAATAACGATTTTACTTTTGCTTGTATTTTTGATAAAGGATTTTTTCGAATTAATGTATCTCTGTCCGAAAAGAGAGTTTCCATACTTTCTATGTAATCTTTTTTACTCATAGCGCCGGTTATATTACCCTTATCTGCGAAGGTAAACATTATATCTTTATGATTCTTAATGAACAAATGTGTGTAAGGAAAAATATTGACAGATTGGTATAATAAGCCAACATTTTCTGGTAGAATTTTGAACTTCTTGTCGCAACACCCGTATTCTCAAAAGATTGCGATGGTGTATAATCTAGTAGATAGAGCGATAAAACTTGCAGATAAATCCTTTCATAGGAAAAACATTGAATTGGTTAAGGAAATACTAATTAAAAATGACTATCCGTTAACTTTTATCAACAAATTCATCAAAAAGAGAATGTCAATTATGATGTCAAATAAGCAAGACAGAAATAATATGAACCGTGCCAGCATTGTCGGTTTACCTTATGTAAGCGGCTTTTATGAAAGCGTAGAACATGCATTGAGAAAAAATAATATCGAAACCTTACCAAAAAGTAGTATGCACAACATAATTGTAAAGGGTAAGGATAAAAAAGACAAGAATATAGAAAACAATGTTGTGTACAAATTGAAATGTAATGATTGTACCGCAACATATGTAGGCCAAACAAAACGAAATATGTGTATACGTATTGAGGAACATAAAAAATCGAATAATAACGTAATCACAGAACATTGCAATACTAAAAACCATAGTTTCAATTTTGATAAATTTACAATCAAGGACAAAGAACCGAATTTAAATAAAAGACTAATTTCAGAGATGCTTCACATTCAATTACAGGATAACGGAATAAATAAGAAAGATGATACCCAAAAACTCAATAATGTATACACACATTTAATACATGGGTTTTAGCGAAAAGCGGGTGTGTAACGTCACATCAAAACAAATTTGTTATAGACAATGCTGACTCCGGAGTATATATAAGCGCGGAACAATAACAAACGACAGGTACTTCCGAAACAGTAGACGAGACGATAACATCAAGTCCTCGCTACTCGATTAGTCAGAGAAAAGTTTACTCAATGTTGTGAAAAATATGAAGACGTGCAAAAGATTGTAAGTTCAATTTAATTTATACGAAATGTTCAAATTTAATATGTACTAATGCCCATTTTTTAATAAAAACTTGACAGTTTCTTGAAGAGGGCGACCTATAACCCTATAACTCTTTTGCCGAAACGTCGAAAAATAACAAAAAGGAATTGTTATTTTTCCTACAATTAATTGCCTCGGGGAGATCGATAACTTCCACTCGAACATTTATAATTATTTATAATGTGCAATTAGAGAGGTAGAGAGGCATAGTCCTTTTCCGATTTGTTAAATACTATTTTTCTATTAAGTGTATGTCAAAGGCCATGGGAAGTCAATTTGAATACGCTAAGTTTGAGCCGGGTACAATTTACAGTATATTGTATATTTTTCAAGATATTTTATATATGTTCAAACTTGGGAACGTAAAAAATTTACTTCATATGTATAGAAATTGGCCTTTTTCATGCACATGTATGGAACTCATGATGGGTGTAGTGAAAAAAGATTATTTATTTTGATTATAAAGATTTTGAATACATAGTTTAATTTTTCAATATCTAAAGTTGTAATGCAGATGTCACGGCAGTTCCAGTTTGAATGACTCAACTACTGAAATGAATACAAATGATGCAAAGATTTGTCACACAAATAAGATGGTATCCAACGATATGAATAATATTTTTGAGGAAAAAACTTCTTACCCCCTGCAAATAAGCCCAGATAAGTTAAGGTAAAAATGTTAAATGTGATTATTGGAAAGGAAGATTAACTTTTTTTTAATAAGGATGTTAAATGTGGTTAAATATTGTCTGAATCTACAAAATAACTTTCTTTCTATAGTTCCATTTTTTAAATAAGAGCATGCATGTGTTTTGTTCATTAATTTTAAAAATTTTTTTAACTTTTTTCAAACTGTAAAATGTTTTAAATTGTTTTTTTCAACTATAGAAGTGTCCGCGGTTTTTACTTCTTAGATAAGATTCTATTTTTTATTCGTTATTTATGCGTGTAGAAAGGAGTTCTAAGTATGCACTTACTACAAATAGATCATTTATTACAATTGTAAAAATTTTCATACATTTTAATTATTATCATCTGAAAATCTATCTTATAATACAGGTACTATGATGATAGTTTGGATTTGAACGTCTCCATCAACAACACGGATCAAAGGGAGGAAATTATTTCCAATACAGATGAAATTGTATTGGACGATTTAAATATTAGTTCTATGGAAAATACTAATATTTACCAGTTTACAAGTCCGGAAAAGTTAAGGTATAAATGATGTAATGCCATATTAAAAATAAAGATTGGTTTTAAGGGGATCCAATAGCCACTAATGACCCGTCTCTAACGGTACGATGAAAAACTTCATCTCGGTATAGCCTATCAGCATACACAGTATGGATCAAAATATTCAAGCATTTTTCTACCCAATGCCTTATTATATTTAAGAACGTTTTAATCGTACCGTCAATGACGGATCGTTAGGCTATCGCATTCCTTTATCTAGTAAGGATGATATTTTCGCACAAGTAATGTAAGCACCTTTGAGTATGATTCAGCTGGCTCAATATCATCCTAATTTGAAAATCCAATTCTATTGATTGAAAAAGAGTTCTTTGTAAATAATTGCATATAAATTTTAAAATACTCTTGTTGTACAGGAACAATAGTAACAATAGTAGTTTTAATATGCACGACTCCATTTTAAACACGGAGCTGAGAGATGAAGATATTTCTGACATAAATGTATCCGCAAGTTTAAGAAGCCCCATGGAAAATGGTTATGATGAAAAAGATTATGATGAAAAAGTTTATGCGTACGAAGCATATTAGAAATATTAGGTAAGATAGAAAAACCCACAATTACATCTGTCGAAGTGCTGGAAGGAGACAACAGAATTTGTGTCAAAGGTATATCCATTTTCATTTTCTTCCATTAAATAATTTTTTATAACACATGAAATTTTGACGTATTTTTTCCCCATTAAATCGAATAAAAGCAATTTACTTAAAGCATTTCACAAGCAACAAGCTTTAAATGTTTTTTTTTATTTCCTTTGTTTTCTCTATAGGGAATATACCCTTTGTCTCCAGGAGATTCTATCTCCACTAGATAGACCAAAATGCCATTTTGCCCCTGTAATCTTCTGAAAATTTAAATACAAAATTTCCAAGACATTTGCCAACCTTTGTATGAAGTTACATTTATTTTGTAATTTTAATTCTATTATCAGTGGAACCTTTTTCATTGTGAACATCAATGAATATTAGATGTGTTACAAAAAATACAGTTCACGAACAGATGTCAAAGTACTCTATTTACATAGTCTACGTTGAGAAGTTTATACACAATATACTGTGATGATTTATTACAATATAACTATATTATTATACATTTTATAGGTGGAGATGATCAGATCATCAGAATATATGGATATATTCAAAATCGTGATAAGCTTAAAGATGGTTATAATCACATATTTGGTAGACAGTATGATAAATTACCTATTGAAATAAGGAATGAACGTGGTGAGATGATTGATGTAATATATTCTAACGACCAATGGGACATTAATAGTAATTACGAAGTTTAGGAAACTGTCGATAACATATTTGACAATGCTGTCCAGCCGTATCATAGTACTGAAGAAATTCAATATGAATTGGAAATTAATAATAATTCTGAAGTTTTGACAGTTGACAATAAAACATTAGAAAAAACTTTAGCGAATGATGAATCATATGGTACTTATGAAGACATTCGCCGCGATTCCGAAATTTATAAGAATTCGAAAATTTTAGAAGCTGTCGATAAAACATTTGAAGACACCTTAGCAGATAATGAATCATATTACAATGAACACATTCAAAATAAATCTGATGACGAATCTTGGGTTCCTTCAGGAGGTTTGTTATTAAATGGTTTTATTTTTCAATTTCTTCCTTGAAAAAAATGTTCAGCTATTTGTATTAGAAATGTAGTGGATTTAGTGGATCTGGATCTGTATTTTTAATTGGCTCATTTTTAAAATGACTTTTTCGACCCTCTCTATTTATTTCCAACCTATTCACTCATTCGCTTTCACCAACGATGGGTCATCATGTATACAATCTGTAAAATTATAATTATTATATTCAGAATATAAATTCAGTCTTCGTAATTCTAGGTGGTCAAGCTAATACGAATAGCTAAAAAAAATTTTCCAAGTTTTCTTATACGGTACTTTTACTACTAAAAGTTGGGCTTTATGTTTTTCACCATCTATAACGTGGTTGCTATCATTTCAACTGAACCCCATCGTAACATACTGGTGTATGATTCTTTCTCTTTCTAGCTCTTTATCCTTCTGTCTGCTTTTTTTCCTTCTGTCGTTACTATCGTGGCTTGCTGCTCGATGTATGTGATCTAGGTTTCTAATCATCGAATTGGTAGTTCTCAAACTTTAGGACTTGTGTGAAGATTATTACAATATCAACAAAATTTGTTTTATAGAGCGGAAGAACTTTAATATGAACTAGCAAGTATTGCCTCGCTCGCTAGTGCTCGCTCGGCTAATTTTGTGATTATTATTATGGAAAGTATATAATGTAAAATATGAATTAGTGGCTAAGGTTTGTTCAGTTATATTGCTGTGCTAGTGTTATTTTAAAATTGTTTTGTGAAACATTATATATGATAAGTATAAATTACATATTATACATAATATTAATGTAAGATTTTTGTAATATTGGTATGATTTAAATAAAATTATTAATCTTTGTAGTAAATATGAATTTTAATGTTTGAATAATATTAAAAAAATTATATAAAAAAAATTGATAAAAAAATTAACTGAACAATGCATGTTTTAAAACTGTACTAAATAAAATTTTCCTTTTGTGTTCATTAAAAATTTTTTAAATTAATTTTTAAAAGTAGTAATTGAATTACACTGTCTTGAGTCTTTACTCATCTATTATTATATATTATTATTAATGTTTAGTATTTCCTGTCAGATATCTTAATATTATGTAAACTGATTTCTTTCTGTGTTCTTCAATTTCAGTATTTTTTTATCTTTTTGTAATTTGACGTTTACTCACATATTATATACGACAATTACTCAAATATTTCAATTTGAAATTCAAAATATATTCTCTAAAATTTCTTAAAACATTACTATTTGTACAATTAATTTAAATATACAGTAGGAAAGTAGTGAAGTAAGCCGGCCAATTCCTTCGACACTACCTTTGATCTCTATTTTCTCTCCTCTCGCAGCATACTTCACTTTCAATTTTTGGATCATGTAAACTCCATAGGCAATATAGCACTATTTCCAATTATACAGTGTAAGACATAATACTGCTCATTTACATATATATTGTTTAACATTTTATTAAATAAAAGAAATAATTGTTATTTTGATTATGGGTCCGCGGAAGAATACTGAATTAAATATAAAAAAATTGATGGATGAAAAAAGAAATAATGAATGTAGTAAAAATATTGAAAAAGGAAATTATAGTAGTTCTGATTCAGAAAATGATATTAAATGCAAAAAATTATGTAAAGAGGTTATCGGAGTAGGAGATATAGGAAATTTAGTGAATGGGTAAGAAAATAAATGTGTATAGAAATATAACAGTTTTAAAAAGAATGTAAAACATATATTTGTATGATGTGTGGTTAAGTTAGTATGTGTGTGTGTGTGTGTGTGTGTGTGTATGTGTGTAAGTATATATTTGTAAACGTGAGAACGTATTAATTAAAATATTATTGTTAAATTATTTTAAAAGATTATTAAAAATTATAGCTTTATTTATTACTTGTTAATTTTATTGATTTATGTCAATTATTGTTATTTTATTTAAAATATGTACGTTAATAACATGTAGGGTTACAGTGATAATTATTTAATTGAATTGAATTTTTGTTTTGTTTTGTTGTATAATTGTTACGTTTTTGTGTTTTTGTACTATATTATAAAAATTGTATTTATTTATTTTTTTTTTTAATTTTTAGATTAACAGTTAAAGCTAGAGTAATAAAAATAGATCCGCTTAAAGTTTATCAAAATGGAAAATGTTTTTCGATGAATCTTCTTGATTCGTCAGGAGAAATTAGATGTGTTGCATTTGATGAAGTAGTTGATTTATTTTATAATAAAATAGTGGTAAATAGTTAATTATATAATTGATTTAAAAGTATATTGTTCTTAAAACTTTTGTTTTTCTTTTACAATTTATTTGATAATATACATACTCAGAATTTAAGTATTTTGGGAACGATGAAATACTTTTTCAAATATACTTTTAAATATAATAAATTTGAAATTTAACCATATTTATAATGTCTTTTAGAATTGAATAGTATATGTTTTTATAATTAAATTTTATTTTCTTGTAGGTTGATACAGTGTACTTATTTACAAGAGTAGATTTTCAATTATCTAAATATAAGTACAAAACTGTCAGTAATAAATTTGAAATAATACTGTCAGTCGATTCAATTGTTACTGAATGTTCTACTATGAACAATGTACCTAGTTTACAATTTAAGTTTATAAACTTCAATGATTTACTTAGTTTAAGTAAAGATACAGTTGTTGGTAAGTAAAGTGTTATAACAGTAAAAATAATTAATTTATTTAAATTTAATAGCCACAAGTTACAATAATAAATTAATAACAGTCATAATAATATAAGTTAATAAAATTTGTAATAATATAAGTTAATTAAATTCATACTTATATAAACATATATAAATTTGAGGTTGTAGTATCTGAAGTTTTTATGAAAATAATTATACGAATAAAAGTGAAATGAAAATTATAAGAATGTTACTGTCGTAGTTTTTATTCTATGCATTGATGAACAGAGGTTAGGAAATTTATAGCATGAGCTTCAGAATATTGAGATAAGAGTCATACATGAAAATTGAAATTAGGTGGCCTAGTACTAAATTAATTGGATATTTTGCTTTATATATTTATATAAATTAACATTCATAATTTGAGCCTTTTAGCTGTGATAGTTTTTAAATGACTACTACAAATTAGTTTAGAAAAATTATTCGATGCGAAACCATTTTTAGATTTTGTGATCATTTAAAATGTAGCATAGTTACAAAAGTGATATTTAACATGAAAATTTATACGAAGGTTTTGAAGTAACTTAACTGAATATTTTGACGCTAAATTAATAAATGGAATAGACAGAAGTTACAATAATAAAATAATAGGTTAGCTGGTCAGTTTATGTTGCAAAAGTGAATTTAAATATTATGAGTTTAGTTTTAATAAATTTGTGGTAAATTCTATTTGTATTTCTAGATGTTGTTGGCAAAATTACGGCTATTGAAGATATTGAACCTATTAAAAACAAACCTGGTTTGTTCAAGAGAGAGATTAAAATATCTGATGAGTTTTCGAATTCGGTAATTGTTATTTGATATTGTTATTTGTTGACTTGTAATTATAATTGTTTATAATATTTTTTTTAATTTAAGGGGTTATGACAGTGTTAAATTTTGAAAAAAAAAATTTTAAATATAAGTATTATGCACCACTTGTATGCGTTACAAATGTGCATTAAGTGGGTGTAATACTTAATAACAACTAAAGGTATTTTCTTACCAAAAAGCATGATAGTTATTATTTTTCTGGATTTGCCGCAGCTTTCTGGAGGAACCGTACCATCAATCCTCATGAAACAAAATGGAAAATGTTCCTTATGAATGTCCTCACAAACTGATTAGAAGTAATTTCTAAAAAACACAAAATAAATACAATTAATTATGCTTATATTGACAATATTAGTAATTACAGTGAACGTTACATATGTAAACATACGTAACATTTACTTTTAACTTACATTTGCCAATTCTGCTCCACTCAGTTTGTGACCAGGTTCATAAAGAAGATTTTCCACTTTGGCGCATCAGGATTTATGGTTCGATTTCTTCTGAAAGCTGCGGCAAGAACAAAAATCAAGAAAAAAACTAAATCTGAGTAAAAAGCATTTAAAGTTTATAATGTAAATTATACAAATAAACTCAGCTAGACTTACATAAACTATTTGACAAACTTTGATTTGTTTTTGGTACTCAAATATACATACAATAATGTATATTTGGTGGTACGCGTACATCATGCTATGTGATAATGGTATTTGCAAGCTGAAAATAAAATAAAAATGATCGTTAGCTATACATAATCAAGTTATGCTTATGAATTACAGTTACATACAATACTTACCATTATTAAATTCACTTGAAGTTGTTCAAAAACATGCAAAATAACATTCGAGGCAGTCAATGTAAACTCCCATCTTGCTGGCTTGTACCCGTATACCTAAAAGCAATAAGTAAAAGAAAAACCTCATTATGGATACAAATGTTACTAAATAGTTTCCAATACTTATCTGAATAATTGTTGTACTCTGCAGAAGCTCTTGTAATTTTACAACACCACTGAGGTTATAAGCACTGTTACAGCAGCTAGCAGACAAACTGTACTGATGTAGTGTTTTGAAAGTTGGATGAGCAGCTGTTTGTTGAATGCTTTTACTTTAACACATTCATTTTTGTAACATATAATGACACACAGAAAAATTAATTTGACGGATTTCATTATATTTTACGGAAATAAATTAATAACTCTTAAAAAAAACGGTTTGTAAAACGGTTGTTTTATCGTATCTTCAGTAACATTTCTCGTGAAATTATTATGTAAGAAGTGTGGTAGAATAATTCTATGTACAAGTTTGGCCTAATTAAAATATTTAAAATTCACGATTTTAAAAAAATTTACTTGAAACAGATTTATCAGTTTTTTGTCGATATTTTCGAGGCAAATTTTTTTAGCAAGAAATTGCTTTCAGTACCATATTCAACGGACTATTAATTGTGAAAAAAGTGAATTAAAAAAAAAATGGATATTTCAAAATTTTAACACTGTCATAACCCCTTAAAGATGATATTTTAAATTGCATATTTTATATGTTTTAGTATGTATTATATCTTGGTAATTGTAATTATTTTTATTTTTCAGCTGACATTAGCATTTTGGAATGATAAAGCTAAAATCATGACGTACAAAAACGATGACGTCTTAATAATCAAAGGTGGAAAATTAAATGAGTACGAAAATATAAAATACGTATCCATTATAAGTTCAACTATTATAAAATTGAATAGTATAGAATATCCGGAAGTTAAAAAGTACATTTATTATTATTATTATTATTTTTGGATATCTTAAAATGATATGTATTTTAATTTTATTTAATGTTTTCAGATTGATGAAGCCTAGAAGTATAATTCATGAAGCGACGGTGTCCGGTGCAAAATAATTTAAATTAATAATTAATTCAGATAATAATAATTTTTTTATTTTTGTATTACGATTATAATACATATGTACTATATACAATTAGTGTATTTTAACATTTATTTTGTTCCCTTAACCCATGAAGTCCTGAATGGACAAATTTTCACTGCAGTTTTTAACGCTTATATTTTATGTGATAATGGATAGTCAAAAATTTATGAGTAACAGTATTCGCCAAAATATTTTGGAAAAATTTCAGCGTATTCTTTGAACAATTCTAAGAACTTTATGTTAAAGAAGATTTTTTTGAAAGTCGATCATTTTTGAGTAAAAATTATACAAAATTTTGAACAATTCATATCTTAAAAATTTTTAATGGGTTAATCATTGAATAATATTAATTTATTCTTTTATTAATAAATAATAATGAATAATTATAAATTTTTATTGTAATATTTGTATTGGTTTTGAATTATAAATAATTGAGTATGTAACATTATTGGTTTATAATTTTTTATTTCTAATTTTTAAATAATAATTATAAGTCTGTGATATTTTATGGTTTTTTATAATTATAAAGTTTTGTCTAAATGAAGTTGTTTTATTTTGTCGCTGTAATCGTTACTCGTTATGGTTAATTATATCCTGCAGATGGCGTATTGTGTAAGTCATTATATTCCGTTGTATCCTGTTTTAGAATACGGAATTTTGCAAGCTTAATATTAAGGCGAATTCACGGTTTCTGTAATTTTTGGTCTAAGAATAGACGATATATTGATAGGTGTTAAATGTAATTGATTAATCGATTAATCGATGGACTGATTTGTGATTGATTGTATATGATATGGGTAACCGAGATTTTTATAGCTTGTATGAAGAAATTGAAAATTTATTAATAGAGTCTAATGAAAAAAAATTGAGTAGTAATTGGAATAAAAGTTTTAATATGAATTCTTTATTTACCTCGTATTTAAATCAAAATATTTCTAATAAATCAATAAAATGTAAGATATTGATTATGAATTAATATATTTTAAAAAATAACATACGTATTTGCATTACATTTTAGAATATAATTTTTATTATCTACTTGTTGTTTAAATTTTTAGCAAATTATAATACGGTAAATCGTAAATCGACAAACGCAAACATGGATATTGCTTCTTCTAATATATCAGGTATTTTGTTGTGATTTTATTATATATTGATTTTGTTTGAAATAATAATTTGTTCTAATATGTTGTTTTGTTTAAAATGAAGATGTCAGCTTAACAGAAAATCCATTAGAAATGTTAAAGAAATTAAGATTGTCAAAATTAAATTCAAAAGAAGGTAATATACATATAGATGTGTGTGTATATGTATGTATGTATGTATGTGTGTATATATTGTAACGGCACGATTACCGTTCTCAAGTAATCGGTCGTGTACAACCGTGACAATTACTGTCACGTTTATTATCTCGTTGTCTCCTTGCGTCTTCACGGCTCGGCCGTGCTGAGTGTCCGTACGTATGCACGGAACGAAGGCGGCAGAGGGGACGGGGTTACAGAATAATGGAACACGCGTGATATGAGAACGAAAGAATATATATATTGTAATAGAATGGAACATACACTGCTCGTACGCACGAGCGAGGATGCGCCACCGCACACTACGCGAGAGCGAGAGAGAGAGAGATGGGGCTTGATCGCCCGAATACCGAGAATGAGAGTGAGTCGGTACTTACAGCTCCGTCGGTGCCGGGAGGAAAGCCGCAGGTCTCGCAATCGTCCGGACGCTCTCGGGTCGGCTGATACGGGTGGCCGGTCGCAGGAGTCGCCGCGTGGTCTCGGGGCTCTCGGGCGAATCGCTCGGTGTCAATGTGAATCGTGCACGGGCGCGGGGGACAGCTAGTCGGACCGGACGCTACCGCAATACTGTCGGCTGTACCGCGCGCGTAGCCGAAGGACGTTACGGCCTTTGACACGACGTTGTCATATTTTGGCAACGCGTGACGAATAGGTCGGCAACCTCGCAATTAGACGCGCGCTCTCTCTCAATATGGGCCTAGTATTAGGCACTCTCTCGCTCTCTCATATACGAGTGTCCGCTGGTGGCTGCTGTAACAAATAATGCATTAATACATGTTGTATATGGCATACGCCCGGAGAGGCGATAACGTGCATTATATATGCGACCGTTATAACACCCCCCTCCAGACGCTGAGTACCCATCCCGGCGTACCAGCTCGCGCTCACTACGCCTATCCGGGCGATCCGGGAGTACTATGCCAATACGGACTGTACGGCAATAATAAAGGAATAAAGAAAACAGAGATGTTTTAATAAATTTTTATATTTTCTAATTTATTAATGACAAAAAATATTATTAGGGGGTTACCTCCATCCTTCTCTCTTTACAATTAGTTCGGCCGGAGGCCATCACGGTCGAAAAAAGAAAAAAAAATATGTGGTGTCGGTGCCAATTTGCGCCCGACCATCAAAAAACCAAAAAAAAAACTGGCGTTAATGCCTTATGTTCAAACGAACAACAAGAAAAAATTCGGCAGATGTGCCTGGGGGTAAAGAGGAGGAGTGGGGAGGTTAGAGAGGTACGGGAGGGAGGAGGCGTCCGTCGAGTCGGCCGAGAGCCAGGTTCGGCTGTCAATTTTGTCGTCCGCGGTTGCAGTACGCCAGGTCCGTTCCATGGACGTTGAAGTTACTGCAGTCCTCCATCCTCCTAATGCCTCTCTCTCCACAGATCGGACACCGTAGGCCAGGCTCCGTGAAATATTGGCCGGTCGTCCTCGCGTGGTCCAGCTTGGCCAGACGCTTAGCCTCTGCGGCCTTTTGGAACTCCGCGTTTAGTTCCGCGTCCGATTTCGGCACTGGTTTCCGCAGAGTACCTGTAGACGGCCGGATCGATTTGTCGTCCTTCTGGGCCGGCGTTTTCTTGGTCGGTCCGTCCTCAGTGCTTCGGCCGGGTGCTTTCGGACGATTTTTGTCGTCCGCTGCTTCGGCCGTTCGTATTTGCGGCGTCTTTTTCGTGCGACGGAGGTGCGCCATCAGCTCGACAGTCATTCCGTCACTGGGTACATCAGGGCGGTGGCCGAACAGTCGGCGCATCTCGTTGCCGATTTCGATGACGTCCTCCAGTGCGTCCATCAGCCGGTCGCGGGCTTCGCTGGCTTTTGCCCTGGCAGCCGATCGTTGGGTCAGCATCTTCGTGAACTGGACGTCCTCTATAGCCTGCAGTTCGTCCAGCAACTTCTTTTTGCGGCCCTCGATTTCCGTGGCCGACAGTGTTTCCAACGTCGGGCTCGAGGTTTCGGCTGGTTGGTCGCCCGTTTCGGTCGATTGGACCTTGTCGTCCGACTCGGCAGATTTGGGCGTTTCGTCCAGGTCAACCGTGGAGCCGGCCGGTGGTGTCGGCGGGAGTGTGGATGCTGCGCTCGCTGCTAACTCTTCTGGCGTCAAGTGGCGTTGAAGGTCGGTTGGGAGTGAGTCCCAGCTCAGTGACTTTTTCAGCGCCATGGTTGATCGTCTGTGGGGAAGGGTAAGACAACACAATGGGTTAGTATGGGGGGAAACGGGAAACATAAATGCAAAAGAAAGTAGAAGGAAAGAAAACAAGCGTATCTGCCGATTCCCTACGCTGCCGCCTTTTGCGCTCGCGTTCTCCGCGGGGAGAGGGTTATAGGTTCCGCACGAGTTTTGTTTTTCGAGCCTTTCGGTCGACCTCGCTTGGCCTGGCTCTCGCCTACGCTCGTGGTTCGCGTCGGGTCTAAGTCTGCCGGCAGACTATCGCTATCACGCAGATTACTGCTAATTTTCATCGGCGCGTCTTCTTTATCTTCCGATCGTGGATCTTCTTTGGCTTCATCTTCCTCCGCAGATGTGGTTCGGCCGTCTTCTTGATCCGGGGGCGAATCGAGAGACGTCCTCTCTTGGAACGCCTTGATATCTCCCACATCTGTTGGACCCAGTACTTTACCATCTAAATCTACAAGTTCGTAAATATTCGGGCTCACGATGCGGCTGATTTTGAAGGGCCCGATATAGGGCGGAGCGAGTTTTGCTGCGACGCCTTCAGCTGCAGACGACAATATTCTATTCCTCTTAAGTACGAGATCGTCGACTGAGTATTTCACGTCTCTATGATGTGCGTTGAAGTACTTAGCTTGTCGTTGTTGCGCTGCTTTAGCGTGATCATTGGCTAACTCTTGTAAATCTTCCAAATCTTCCATTCTTCTTTTCCAGTCTTCAACAGCTAGTTTCGCCTCTTCAGACGTTGCTGCAATTTCTTCCTTGCGGAGTAACGTCAGAGGTGGGTTCGGCTGACGGCCGAAATTTAGCATAGCTGGCGAGGTCTGTAAAGACTCCTGGACCGCGGTGTTCATACTGAAGGTGAACTCAGCAATGTGTTCATCCCAGTTCTTGTGATGACCGTCTAAATACTCGCGAATCAACGTCTTAATCGTACGGTTGGCTCGCTCGACCGTATTCGGCTGAGGATGGTACGGAGGTGCGTACGTATGGTGCACGCCTCTCTCTTGGAGAAATTTGTCCATCGCTTTATTGCGGAACTCAGTACCATTATCCGAGAAAAATACCTTCGGAGTACCAAACCGTAGAAAGATTTGTTCGCTCAGATGTTTCATAATAGTCTGAGCATTCGCCTTTCGAATGGGAATACACTCGACCCATCGAGTAAACATGTCTTGAAATACCAATAGGTATTCGTAGCCATGGGTCGACTTCGGCAGCGGGCCCATAACATCACCAGCTACCGTTTCCCACGGTCGAGAGAAATTGCGATTACCCATGTGTCCAGCAGGTTTACGCTGTTCAGGTTTGCATTGTTGACAGGTGGAGCAAGTTCGAACGTAGTTCTTCACATCTTTGTTCATCGACGGCCAAAAATACAATAAGGCTACTCGTTGTTGAGTTTTCTTACGACCGAAGTGGCCGGCTGTTGGCTGGTCGTGACATTCGATTAGTGCTTGCTCTCGTTTCTCTTGCGGAAGCACTAGTTTCCAAGCGTTCTCATCTTCCATGACTCCTTCGACGAATGCATTTGGCCGGTACGTGTACAACTTACTGCCGACGATTTTCCAGTTTGGGTTTTCGAGTGGTTTTTCTGTTACCTCTCGACGTCGCGTCAAATACCAGTCATCAGTTGTCTCGTCCTCTGGATTAATACTGGCCAGGGTCGGACGATTTTCTTCTAAATCGTCGTCATCTTCATAAATTCGTGACAAAGCGTCTGGAACCAAGTGAGACGATCCTGCTCGATGCTCAATAGTGTAGTCGTATTCTTGCAATTCAAGAGCCCACCTTGCTAGTCTACCCGTAGGGTTACGCAAGTTGCTGAGCCACTTGAGACTACTATGGTCAGTGATGACAAGAAAATGGTATCCTTCTACATACGGGCGAAATTTCCGGATAGCCCAGAGTACGGCGAGACACTCGCGTTCAGTGGCCGAGTAATTTCGTTCGGCGGACGTCATCGTTCGACTGGCAAATTCTATAACTCGTTCTTTGTCGTCGATGGTCTGGGTTAACACACTCCCAAGACCTGTGCCGGATGCGTCACACTGGATGCAGAATGGGAGAGAGAAATCCGGGCGGTGTAGAACAGGGGCAGATGTGATCAGTATCTTGATCTGTTCAAACGCACGTTGTTGTGTTTCGCTCCAGACGAAATTCTCTTTCGCTTTGGCTTTCGTTAAATCGAAAAGCGGTCTGGCGATGTCAGCGAAATTCTTTAGAAATTTAAGGTACCATACCGCCATACCCATGAATCTCCGTACCTGTGTGACATTCTTAGGTACTGGATAATCGACGATTGGGGCGATCTTCTCGGGATCCGGACGAAATCCGTCTTTGTTGACAAGTACCCCGAGATACTTCGCCTCACTCTGACAGAAGTGACTCTTCTTACGATTGATCGTCAGATTGGCATCCACGAGTTTAGTGAGCACAACTTCTAAAAACTTCAAATGATCTTCGAACGTTTCTGTACAGACAATAATATCATCTAAATAACTGTAGCAGTTTGGTTCTAGATCAGGTGTAATCAGAGAGTCAATCATTTTCTGGAAACACGCAGGAGCGCCTGCCAATCCAAACGGAAGGCGTTTCCATTGGTATAGGCCCATACCAGGAACGGTGAAGGCCGTATACGGTCGACTTTCCTTCTTAATTTTGATCTGATGGTAAGCATCGCTGAGGTCGATCGTAGAGATGTATCGAGCGCGTTGCAGCTTACTCAGAATCGTATTCATATACGGAAGAGGATAGGCGCTGATCTTCGTCAATTGATTCAGTTTGCGAAAATCAATACACATGCGACGTTCGTCGCCCTTTCCTTTCCTGACCATTAATGCTGGACTAGACCAGTCACTATCCGAAGGCTCGAGGATGTCGGCTGCTAGCTTAGCCTTTACCTGCGTATGCATCATCTCTTCAAGTTTCGGTGAAACCGGGTAGTATTTCTGCTTAATCGGACGGCATGGCTGAACCTCCAATTCAAATTCTACCAGGTGTGTGAAGCCGAGCGGTCCCGTGTACTTAGGTATCAGACGGTCGAGCAACTCTTCTAATGCCGCTTGTTGGACATCAGTCAATTCTTGCAGTCCAATCGATGCAAGGCTCGGTTGACCAGTCTCACTCATCTCAGCTCCATCCGCGCTGATCACTTCGGTCGAATTCTCGACTGTCAACGTGCGATCACGCGGGTTTAATCTAGCGTCGAACTCTAGTACAAAATCGGCGCCAAGATTACATCCTTCACGAAGATCTGGAACGATCAAGGCAGTTAGCGTACGAGTCTGTCCGCCAATCGTGAAAGGAAGTTCCACTGTCCCGGAAACCATGGAGGTGCTGCCGTCTGCCATACAGGCGACAAGTCCGTCACACGGTTGTACAGTAGCGTTGCATGCGTTGGCCAACTGTACGGACATCGTGCCGATGCAAGTCTGGGTTGCTCCAGGATCGTAAAGGGCCCTGATCCGGAATTCCCCTACATAGACTTGCAACCACCATCGCTGATCCGACAGTATACCGTTGCTACTGGTCGCTGCGCACTGCGCTGCGACGGTCGGTACTGGTGTTGAAATATCTGAGGTCCGAGGCTTTATGGGGTCAGTAGGGACCTCCGCTACTTTTCCCCTTTGGCTTTTCCCTTACAGTCAGGGCAAGTGTACTTAGTGTAGCCTGGCTTCTGGCAGCTATAACAGACGAGCTCTTTCTTCGTCTCACTCTTAGTATCGCTGCTGTTGCTCGGCTTCTTATCAGCAGTCGTTTTCGGCTGATCAGCTTTATTTTCCTCGGGGCTGTTCTTCCCGTCAGGTTTCGGAGACTTCTTCCGCTTCTTCTTTGACTTTTTAGAGTCG
Source organism: Philotrypesis tridentata (assembly GCA_018906965.1). Taxonomy (NCBI): domain Eukaryota; kingdom Metazoa; phylum Arthropoda; class Insecta; order Hymenoptera; family Pteromalidae; genus Philotrypesis; species Philotrypesis tridentata. The sequence continues at coordinate 42,477 of JACCIB010001258.1, forward strand.
GAGTCTGACAGCCTCAAGTCCAACTTACTCACGAAATCGGTGAACCATGGAGGTGGTTCATTTGATCCGGAGGAGCTGATCACAGCGATTTTCGGCTGGTTCTTGCCTTTTGCCTTCTCGGACGTTGCTTGGTCTACGGCCGGGGTAACAGGTATGCCAGGATTCGTAGCCGTTCGTCGTTCGGCCGCGAGGGCTTTATGCCGGAACTCATCTAAGGTATTCACCTCGCTTCTCCCGAAGATAAAACGTAATGTTGGGGCCATATTGGCGTATAAGATATCGAGCTTCTGATCTAATGGCGTGTCAGCTCGCATACGATCGAAGAGTGTGACCATGCTGACGTAATAATCGCTTACGCTCTCGGTCGGGCCTTGCGTTCTCTTGCTTGCTTGTATCAATAAGCTCGATCGCACTTCGTCGGGCATGCCGTAGGTGAGCCTGGCATCTTTACAAAAATCTGCCCAGGTTGTCCATTTTGGCCGTTCCACGCGAGCCCATTTCAAAGCTCCGCCGGACAATAGTTGCGAGAGACCGTCTAGCACTTCTTCATCTAACAGACGTGGACGGGCCAGTCTGAGCGCATCTTCGACGTCTTTGATAAATTCTTCGATATCTTCGTTCGGATTGCCGGCGAACTTCGCCTTCCACCTCCGAACTTTATCTCCGATGTCCATTACCTTCTCCGGAATCAGACGACTTGAGTGCATCGGCTGACCCCCCCCTTCCCAGACACATCTATTGTCCTGGCAGGGGTTGAATGCCCCTGGAGTAGGCTGAGTAATTGCTGATTGATGTTGAGTTGTTTGTGGAGGCTCTGCAAAATGCTGGGCCGCCGTATTTGACGGTGGTGTGCTTTGACTGTGTCCGTTTGACGTCGGTATCGTCGTTGCATCAATCGGACGAAAATAATTTTGATAGTTGTACGCCGGCGTAGATGAACGTTGAAACGGCGTTGACTGAGCCCATTGTGGTATTGACGGTCCGCACGAGTTTTGTACGGGCACGGTCTCTGGCGTAAAATAGCGTTTGGAATATGTATCGCTGAAATTCACGTGACGATTGGAATTTGACGCTTGTTGATTTACGTTCGACATCGACTTTTCCAGTCGCGTAATTTCTTTAATCAGCGTTTGGATGTAATCGCTAGCTTGATTAATCGTCAGTTCGTGCGACCGTACCGTTGCTTGGAGTTCTTGTTTTTCTTCCAAGGTCTTCTTAAGCGTCTGCTCGTGCACCTCTAGGGTTGTTTTCAACGTTTTCTCTTGCATTTTCAGCCTTTCTTCATACCGAAAAATGTCGTCCGCAATTGGTGTCGGCACGGCGTATATTTTGCCGTTGGAGGATTTGACGTGTTTCTGAGGTTGTTTGTCTCGATTTCTATCTAAACTTCTATTTCCTTCTAACTCTCTTTGCTCAGAGTATTGAGAGCTATGATCGTCCGAATCTTCATCCAACACCGCAGTACATGGCGTGAAATCGTACGACTGTCCGAGTGCTGTTTTATTATTAATTGTCGCGTTGATGACTTCGTTATAGCTTGTCGATGGTATGTTTACTGGGTCATTTCTAACATCTAAAATGTGTGCCAATACTGAGTTGTCGTTGCGTCGTAAAAATGTGCTGAGTTCCGCGGGTATTGATTGTGCGATAAATTCGTCGCGTTTCAACGCACGAACTTTTTCCGAGGTGCGGTTTCG
>JACCIB010001259.1:0-44138 GCA_018906965.1 Philotrypesis tridentata
AGAGTATGTGTTCGAATGTTCCGTTTTGTCCGGGAATAGGCTTATCCTGTCTTGTTTCAAAATCGTAAAATACAAATAATATTTTTTTCTGTTCTCTGTTATTATTCTCCGCGGTAGACTGTATCTTTTTTAACGGAGTCGTATAACAAAAGTGATTATACGTCTTATAGCATTTGCAAATTTTATAAAAAAATTGGCCGCATCGATGTTCTCGATTTTTTTCCGTACTTCTTACGTAAATCAAACATTTTTTGCAGATAAAAACGCTATTACATACACTTGCTCTCCTATTTTTAGTCGAGAGATACGAACCTGCTTTTCTATGATGGTCATAGCAGTCTTGATTTTGAAACGTTCGCAAGCAGTCGTTACATTTTATATGAAAATTATCTAAACACACGATTCTTCTCAAGCAGGATTTACACTTGTTTGAACATCGGTGATCTCGCTCGTTTTTGTACGATTTATTGCACGGTATACAAAATCCCTGACTTCCACAGGCTTTAAGAATATTCAAAATTGGCTGAAAATGCTTCCTCCTACTGTAATACAAAATTCGTAGTGTGTGCGAAATTCTACCTTTTAGCGCTAATACCTCGGGTGACCCATCAAAAATGGGTCTACTGCCCTTTCCTAATGTGCTGAACTTATAAACTACTATCGCTATTGATTCCAATGCTAAATAATTTTGGAATAATTTTATTTCCCGAATACCGCAGCCAGTATCGGGTATACGTACTCGGGCATTAGTAACAAGCTCTTCCGCTAATCGTTTTTGCAACTGTCCTCTTGGTCTTCGAATACTATCCCATTTTTTCTGTAAATCTCCAACACGGAGATCCCCTCTTTCGGCGTACACTCGCGCTACAACTAGCGAACGGGGAAAACATAAATTGTCATTGTTCAGAATATTTAAAATAGATTTTTTGAATATATTTTCATGAGTTAATTTTTTTCGCGCACCGCCTGCTAACGGTCGAACAATACACGCAGCTATATCCATAGGCTCACGTATATCAAATTCGGCATTGCTCTGGCTTACTTTGTTTATAATTTCCAATAATTTGGTAAAATTGAAATGGCCTACAGGCCTAAAAGACATAAAAATTAAACCTCGCGTTAATGTAGGATTTTCTAGCGTATACCCTATAATATCGGTATCTACACAGCCATTTATGAGGTAAATACTGATGTCGCGCAAGGTGGCTTCTAACCATAAAATCGGATTTTTATTAGAATTTTCGGGAAATGTAAATGATATTTTCGTCTTTATACCCGTGGTGCGAAATCGCTTGTAATAGCGCGAGTGTACGCCTAATATATTAAATCTATCTCCTGGCGGCCGCACTTCTACAAAACCTTCATTGGAGTCATCTTCTTCTTCCTGTTCTTCATCGGTATCAGCACCTCTCCCTTCTTGCACAACACCGGAATTGTAATCTAGAAAACGGATATAATAATTTTAAATAAAAGCGCTTTCCAAGCTTTTAGCTGGCTTTCTATGTGAATAAAATCCAATCTTTTTTCTAAAAATCAGGAATACCGTAAAAGGATAATATGAAAATATACAATTGCTAATTTAGATTATAATTTAAAAATTTTAAATGTAATTTTAAATGTTTGATACAGATTTAAATTGAAATATCACAGTTTTAATTAAATTACCGGTAAAGTTTACAATTTTTTAGCTAATACTTATTACAAACTAGGTTATAAATCATTTTCATTTTATTTCATATTTTTTACAATTTTATACAATTTATTATAATAATGAACTATTTTGCTCAATACATTCATATAACTGGTATCATTTATTATTATTTAAAAATTCAAAATACTATAATTCAATCTTCTCTAGCTTCTATAGCTTCTATATAATTATCTGCGTCCTGACTTGTGAATGATTCTTCGTCCGGAAAAATAAGAAAGGGGACGTTTTCTATTGAATTTATAAATAATTTAATTTTTGCTTGAATGTTTAATATACGTCATAAATAGATTGACGGGTTATTTACCTGCATCATATCCGACTTGGTATACAATCGGTGGTCCAGGTATCTCGGGTAGTCGCTGTCCCTCTTCGTTGTCAAATTCTTCCTCGTTATCATCATTCACGCCATTTTCATCATTTTCACCGCCTTCTGCTTCTTCTCTCTGCTGCTGCTGCGGACGAGACATAATATTCGACTCGTCAGTCGTCGCAATGTCTCCCTCCTCTTCCTCTAATGGTTGCTGTTCATGTACTGCGCCATGTAGGTAGGGTGGCTCTACGAGATTAGCGCTGTCTTCGTCCTCATCCGAATCTAGGAATATATCTGGAATAAATTAATTTAATTTTAAAACCACGTATAAATTCAATTTAAATTTAAATAATATTTTTAAATTTAAATAATATTATTCATACATATATTCTATATCAGTTGGATCGTCATGAATATTTTTCTCTGCTGATGTCTTCAATATTTTATTCGGTGTCACCAGTTTTTTATTTTCTTCAAGAATAATATCTTCTTTTATTATTATTTTCCGCTTGAGATTTTTCTTTGCCTCCAAATCTAGAATTTAATTTGATTAAAAATTAGAATTTTATTCAGAAAGCTATAACTCTATAAGTAAGATAATGATAATACCTTCTTCTATTTTTTCGCTCGATGTTGAAGCATGATTGTTTGCTGCTGACTGATCAAATTCACAGATTCCGCTGTTGGTATTTTTTTCAAGCGTAGAATCTGCAAATAAAATTTTATAACGTTGCATTACATTTTTTATATACTATATAATTACAAATAATGTTAATAAATATATAATATTACCTTTTTTAGACAGCGATGGTTCGTTTATTTTATCTTTAGTGTTCTCGCTTTTTAACGCTGTGATAATCAGTAATCTTTCTGTTTTCGCCGTATTATATTCTATTACTAAACATACAATATTGTTTTATAAATAAAGGTTACTTAAATAATTATAAAATTTTAATTCAATGTTACTTACATTTATTTTGAATTCCGTCGAATATTTCCTGCTCCAATCGGGCTTCGTTTTCACGACGTTCTTTTTTTACAATTTGCATCACTTCTACGCACTTAAAAATATTCCTCCGCAATGCTGCTAATATAAATCCGTAAGGTATCATTTTTAAAATCGCACAAAGTTTCTCTATAAGAGCCTGTTTAGACATATTTTGCGAAACGAAAAACTGGTCACTATATCTGCACCCGCACAGTGGTTTCAATAATTCGATAGCTTCGATTACGCTTGACATTTTTGCTCAAATTTTAATCGAACTGCTCGCACTGGTATTCTATCGTGAACTAACTCCGAAAATTTTATTCTTTTATTCGGTAGTCGTACGAACATATTAGTGCAACTCCGAAAATTTTATTCTTTACTCGCTTCTCGTACGAGTAGATTAGTGCATGCTTGCAGTTTTCGTCAAGCGAAATCGGAGCTTTTTCCGCTCGCTCTCGCTCGCGATCACGCCGCGTGTATCAGTACGACTCGCTCGCACTGCACATTAGATTGAATCGCCCAATTCTTCGTTAAAATCATCGCGCAATTTTCATTAAAATGTTTCAACTGGCCGAGAAAAAAAAAGTGATCCGCTGCTCGGATGAAGATAACAAATTCATCAGGACAACGCCTGTGGAGAAGTTTATAACTGCGCAACATTATAAACTTTTCAAAGCCGTGGACTACGACGACGCTGCTTTAACATTTTGTGCAGTGTGGAACTGTGTGCTGTATTATTTGATACATTTTACACTTAAAGTGGTGCACTATTGTACGGAAGAAGTATGGAAAAATTTTTATTTTGATAAAGTGTACGAATGCGAGGCAGTGTTGTGGCGAGAAACATTAAGTGTACACAGGTGTGGAAAGCCCACGTGGGATCAGAAGTTCAAACTGCATGCGCGTTCGAAGAGGGTTTACCATGCAAAATATCATCTGACTGATGATCTCCACATCAACCGACCAAGGGTGGAAATTACAAATAAAATTGTACAGTTTACCTCACTTACGGTTGTCGTCGTAATGATTTCAATAATATTTATTGAAAATAAAATTAAATACCTCGCAGAGACCTCTGGACTGCGCAATAAAAGTATTCATTTAAGTGATAGTGTTATCGCGCTCACGGAGTTAAAACTTCGTCAAAACTTTACATTTATATATAATTTAAAAACCAATCCCGGCCACAACTATTGGGAGGAATTACTTAAAAGTAAGGCCTGGGATGTGAGTGTTGACGAAAATGGAATAATAGAAACCGACGACGAAAAATTTAAAAAATGTGCGTTTCGAGCGACGAGGAGGAAGAAGAAATTTAAAAGCTGAAAGTAACTCAAACAAATAATCATTTTCAATTTTTTTTTCCTTCTCGTAATTGTGCTGTTTTTTTCAGCAACAACACTTCTTCAACCTATCATCATTATTACCGATTACCAGTGATTGTCGGTTTTAATTTATATTGTATTTATACTTTATTTTATAGTATAATAAATTTATTTCATTAGGTCTTATCATTTCTTTCATTAAATGGTATGCCACTAGAATCCCCTAGTTGGCGCTAGCTCGCTATATATATATATATATATATTAGGGTGACACGATATGCCTCACACATGAACCACGATATTTCGAATACTCTCAATGAATAGTCCATCAAATGAGGAATCCGGCAGACTTTTTCTTTTTTCAATTGGACAATTATTTAACCCCTCTAGTCGATTTCAAATCCTTCAATGAGAAACAACGTGGCTGAAGCATGTAATATTATTATAATTAACATAACTTGCAAAATATGCATTTTTTTCGATTTTTCTTTTCTCCAACGAAATTAGAGCGAAAAAATACATCGGATAGATAAAGTTTCACGGCAAAAAAATAATAATTTTCACACCAAACAGGTGCATATTTGGTCGGAAAATGCCAGTTTTTGAAGTCCATTTCATGTCCCTTGCGCTGCTACTAGAGACTCGAAATTTTGACATAGTATTCTGTAACTCTTCAAAACGTGATAACAAAAAGAATTTTGCAAATAACTTATTAATAACCATGGAAAAACTCAACTTAAAGTGACAAGCTTCGTTTGGAAAAAGTGGGTGAAAGCTGTAAACTTTTTTTGGCCTAAGCCCGGTTATGGTACTTAACTCCTCTACCTTGCACGAAAACACATGGTCGCCTGCTTTCGTCGTTCTAGCTATCAAGACGCGTGGCCGCCTTCGGTCATCGTTCTCGGATATTCAATGCATATTTAGAATAATTATAAACAAATTATTGACATTTATAAATAATTTAAATAATTTATAAATAATTTATAAACAGTTTACAAACAATTTATAAATAATATATAAATAATGTATAAACAATTTATAAATAATTTATAAATAATTTATAAATAATTTATAAAAAATTTATAAATGATTTATAAATAATTTTTAAATATTTTACAAATACTTTATTAATTAATTATAAATCATTTATAATAATTTACAAAAAAACATTTGCAATAATTTATAATAATTTATAATAATTCATACACAAATTTTTAGAAACGAATAATAGGAAAAAACATTTTTTAATCATTCTTGTTTTCATTTATTTATGTTAAATATCTAAATAATATTAAAAATAATATTAGAATAATATTACACAAAAGTCGGATATATTTGCGATAGACACCACACACAGCAATATAAAATACTTCACAATAAGAAAATATAGCAAAAAAGTTACGAATTTTTAAAATATTATGTTTTTCCGTGCTCTCTCCGCTTTTAAGAACTGAGAGACGAAATTTGTACTTTTTGAAAAATCGTATCTGTTTTGTTTATTATCATTTAAAGCTGAAACTTTGATCAAATGATTGAACAAACAAGTACTTCAAGTGTGCAAAAAGTGAGAATCGTAGAATTGTTAGTTTTTGCAGTTTCGCTATTCGAATGTTGATGCTCAATTTACGCCGACAAGTATACTAAGCAAAAAGAGAAAAAGCGATTCCACTTGAATAAACAATCTTGAAAGGCTCGTTTTCTGCACAAATTAAGTACTTGGCAGTAAGAAACTATTGCCAAAGTTTCAGCTTTAAATGTCAAATAGCAAAAAAGTTATGAATTTTTAAAACATTACGTTTTTCCATGCTCTACCCGCTTTTAAGAGCTGAGAGACGAAATTCTTATTTTTCGAAAAATCGTAGCTATTTAGTTTATTAACTTTTAAAGCTGAAATTTTGATCAAATGATTGAACAAACTAGTACTACCAGTATGCAAAAAGCGAAAACCGTAGCATTATTAGTTTTTGTACTATCGCTATTCGAATGTTTTTGTTTAGTATACTTGTCGGCGTAAACTGAGCATAAACATTCGAATAGCGAAAGTGCAAAAACTAAAAATTCTACGATTCTCACTTTTTGCACACTTGAAGTACTTGTTTGTATAATCATTTGACCGAAATTTCAGCTTTAAAAGTTAATAAACAAAATAGCTACGATTTTTCGAAACATAAGAATTTCGTCTCTCAGCTCTTAAAAGCGAGTAGAGCATTGAAAAACGTATTGTTTTAAAAATTCTTAACTTTTTTGCTATTTAACATTTAAAGCTAAAACTTTGGCAGTAGTTTCTTACTGCCAAGTACCTAATTTGTGCAAAAAACGAGCCTTTCAGGATTGTTTATTTAAGTGAAATCGCTTTTTCTCTTTTTGTTTAGAATACTTGTCGGCGCAAATTGAGCATCAACATTCGAATAGCGAAACTGCAAAAACTAACAATTCTACGATTCTCACTTTTTACACACTTGAAGTGCTTGTTTGTTTAATCATTTGATCGAAATTTCAGCTTCAAAAGTTAATAAACAAAATAGCTACGATTAGACAGAATTGCAGAGAAAGAGACGCAGAGAGAGAGAGAGAGAGAGAGAGAGAGAGAGAGAGAGAGAGAGAGAGAGAGAGAGACGAGGGAGATTGACAAGACGGGAGTATCTCACTGCTGCTGCTTCCGAGCATAGCTCTCTATAAGGCATCGGAAGCATCCTACAGTACTGTAATACGCAGTTGGCACTGCAGGGAGTAAAGGGAAAGTCGAGGGTCCGAGTTTCGGGCTCAAAAACGCGGACCCTCATTAGAAAACATACCTGCACTTTCAGGCACAAGGATAATCAGCTGTAATGACGCGTATTGTTCTACTTGACTGCCAAGTACGCGCTGCAGCACTAGGTCACGGAACTTTGAAATCGACTAGAGGGGTTAAATAATTGTCCAATTGAAAAAAGAAAAAGTCTGCCGGATTCCTCATTTGATGGACTATTCATTGAGAGTATTCGAAATATCGTGGTTCATGTGTGAGGCATATCGTGTCACCCTAATATATATCCATCCGTTCTACAAATCCCTATATTACCGCCTCTACTTACATATACTATAGTGTATGTATGTTAACGAAAAGAGATAATTCTATTGGCCCGCGCTGTAAACAAATCACGGATAGCACTAAGTATATCTATATTAATAGTGTATTTACCATATAAAAAAAAATTTTATTTCATGTGCTATTTACAGGGTTATATATAAATTAAATTTGAATTTAAATTTAACGCGCTGAAAACCAGAAATAAGCGGGACGTGGTACGCAACAGCGCAAGCATCACTTGGACAAGTTTGTATTGCGTGAAGCTAGCTGTACCAGATCGATCTCGCTTGGATGGTCTGAAATTGCCGATGAGTATCAAAAGCCACCCATGGTGGCTCTCTCGAACCCCAACACTGTTTTCGAATGGCAAATTCAAATTTGTTGAATGCCTTTACTTTAACACATTGAGTTTAGTAACATAAAATCACACATAGAAAAATTAATTTTACGGATTTTATTATATTTTACGGAAATAAATTAATAAATCTTGAGAAAAAAACGGTTTGTAAAACGGTTTTTAAGTCGTATTTTCAGTAAGATTTCTCATGAAATTGCTCTTTAAAAAGTGTGGTAGAACAATCCTTTCCACAAGTTTGGCCTAATTCAAATATTTAAAAATCACGATTTTTCAAAAATTTACTCGAAACAGATTTATCAGTTTTTTGTCTATATCTTCGAGGCAAATGTTTTTAGCAAAAAACGTCTTTCAGGACCACATTCTACGGACTGTTAACTGTGAAAAAAGTGAATAAAAAAAATTGATATTTTCACCCTGTCATAACCCCTTAAGTAAATTAGTCACAGAGATTCCATACAAGTTTATCCGCTTGACCAGATGTGAGTTTTTAAATTTTGAAAGTTTTTATCTTGGATTATTGCAAAGGTGGTCCAAGGAATAAAACTTTTAAAATTGTGATGGAATTCCTGTGAGTAATTCAACCAATCACGTAACCGTACTAATTAAGTATACTTGTGATTGTAATTTTTTGTAATTGTTTTTGTGATTTTGTAACTTTGTAATATGATACCATAATAAATGTTACGACTGAAACAATTCTTAAACAAAAAATTTTATTACACTTCATAAAAGTTGTGAAAGTTGAGATAATTAAATGGATACATTTAAGGAATTATGCCTGAGTTGAATCTGAAAAAAATAAATTTTCAATTAATAGGCTAAAAGGAATGATCTATTAGTCGTAGAAAAAAATCTTTTTCCCAGTTAAAGTATAGATATTATATGTAATTTTACATATTTTTAAAAATTTATTTATCTATTCTTAGTATATAAACAATCCCATGTAAAGTTCAGAAAATTTCAGCACTTATTTTGCTTTGCCGCAGTTAATCCCAGTATCCGGGTGATGAATAAAGGTCAAACTTGATACAAAATCTACTGAATACGGTTCTTTACAGCTTGCATGGAAGACTTTGCTGAAAAATCCCTGTTGCAAATAAATCAGTGAAATTCCTGGTAGAAAATCTATATGGGTTCACTAGATGGATTTGCCTGGAATCTATATGGATTTGCCTGGAATACATCTGGATGATATGGGAGGATATCCAGAACGATATTTTCGATCTAGACGATTTACCATTGTTATCCAGGTGATTTCAACCACAAAATACAGGTGTATTATCCCAAAATCCAGTTGCAATTTTTACACTTTCAGTTAGATTGTATTAACAATGAAGGTAGAGATTATTGATATTCAGGTAGATTTGACCAAATATCAATGTGGATTTTCCAGCAATCGGCTGGAATTTTTAAATTTCCTGATGGATTTACGCATGAATTTTGATGGAATGAGAGAGAACACAGGTGGATTTCCACAAAATCCAGCTGCAATTTTTACAATTACAGCTATATTTGATCAAGAGTAAAGGTAGAATTTTCCTGAATCTAGCTGGAAATTTTCGATATCCAGATAGATTTGGCAGAATGTAAAGGTGGATTTTTAAGAATCTGACTGGAATTATTACTTTTCTTGATGGATCTACCAAGGAATATTAATGGAATAAGAGAGAATACAGGTTGATTTCCACAAAATCCAGTTGAAATTTTTACATTTCTGGCTACATTGTATCAAGAATGAAGGTGGGATTTTCCTGAAGCTAGCTGGAAATTTTTATATCTTGGTAGATATCTCAAAATATGAAGGTGAATTTTTAAGAATCCTGCTGGAATTATTACTTTTGTTGATGGATCTACCTAGGAATATTGATGAAATGAAAAAGAATACAGGTGGCTTTTCCAAAATCTAGCTGGAATTTTGACATTTATAGGTAGATTGTATTGAGAACGGAGGTGGAAATTATTGATATCCACGTAGATTTGAACAAATCTGAAGAAGGATTTTCAAGAATCCACCTGGAATATTTACATTGCTAGATAGATTTACGCAGAAATATTGATGGAATGAGAAGGAATACAGGTGGATTTTTCTAAATTTTAGCTGAAATTTTTGATATCCAAGGAGATTTGACGAAATATGAAAGTGGATATTTGAGCTACTGGCTGGAAATTTTCATTTTCACATGGATTTACGCAGGAATATTGATGGAATGAGAAAGAATATAGTTGGATTTTCCACAAATCTAACTGGAATTTTTATATTTTCAGCCAAATTTTATTAAAAATGGAGGTGGACATTATTGATGTACTCGTAGATTTGACCAAATCTGAAGATGGATTTTCAAGAATCCAGCTGAAATATTTACATTTCCAGATAGATTTACGCATGATTATTTTTGGGATAAGGAAGAATACAGGTGGATTCTACCAAAATGCAGCTGTAATTTTCACATTTTGAGCTAAGTGGTATTAAAAATGGAAGTGGAAATTATTAATATCCAGGTAGATTTGTCCAAATATGAAGGTGGACTTTTCCAGCAATCGGCTGCAATTTTTACTTTTCTAAATGGATTTACGCAGAAATATTGATGGAATGAGAAAGAATACAGATGGATTTTTCCAAAATTTAGCTGGAATTTTTACATTCCTAGCTTGATTGTATCAAGAATGAAGGTTGACTTTTCAGAATCTAGCTGGAAATTTTTGGTATTTTTAATTTAATTTGGTATTTCATGATATTTCTTTATTTTCTAATAATGGAATCAATTTCAAGTAATTTGCAAACCTGTATATTTTTCTAATTCTGTTCATGGGAATTCGTAATAAATCTAATAATTTTATACATACAATTGTATCGACAATGTTTATTAAAGTTGTCGAAAAACTTCTCGATGATGAAATTAAATTGACAAGAAATCAAAATCGGAATCGTAGTTTTTCTTCGAGTTACGGTATAAACATATTACATAAAATATTATAAATTAAAAACTCAGGAGATAAGAGTACCCAAGCATATTAGGTACAGGAGAAATATATTGTTTCCGATCAATATTTATGCTAACACATAAGCTTTTGAATTCTGATGTAGCTGTGTTGCTTTTTATTTCAGGTACCCCAATTATTTTTTTAAAACTTGTACAGTTATCGAAGGTATCTTCTGTTGGTATGATTTTACACAAAGTGTACTTCCCATTACTTAATGTATTGACAATAAATTCTATTACTTGTATAAATTGTTCATTGTTTGTTTGTGCGAAATTCAAAAATATGCGGTGACGTAACATCCCCACCGAAAAATGGTTACTAGAGGAGTGAAAAGACGAAAGTGACCATAATTGTCTTAGAGTAAAAGTGAATTAGGCGAAAATAAGAGTGGAGGAGTGAATTAGCTTAGGTAGTTGTTTTGAGGTTGAAGAATTCATTGGTAACTGTTTTGGTAGGATAGACAGGAGTTGACTCAATTTGACCTTCGGTGTCTTCTTTCTTAGTTGTTTTCAAGGGAATAGTAACTTCAGGTATTTCTAGTTGATCCGTTTTAGGTGATTGCGTTTCATTCTTCTTGCCAAGATGTATGAGTAAGTGGGTGACTGAACTCCAAATAGCTCCGAGAAAATGGATAGACCATCCGTTAACAGAGTGGAGTGCGTACCCTTGCTCAACGATGTCAATCAACATTTTGACAGCACGAATAATCATCAAAATAGCGATGACTCGAGCACTAATGGTTCCGAACGTTAAAAATTTCGCCCACAGACGATCCCAAGAGCTTAGTAGAATTTTCTCTTCAGCTCCCTCATTAAGTAATTTAAGGATAGTTCCCTTGTTGTCAGCTATTGGATGACCTCCCATTTCTCTAGCTAAATTGTTGATGCGAGATATGGTTTCGAAGGGGAACATGATTCTTTCTCTTAGTTGTTCATGATCTTGTTCAGTGTAAATACCGCTAGTAGCCAGATCCGAAGGATTGATGTATTTCCAAGTTGGTCTGGTGAGGGGCTTGAGGATCTCTGGAGTGTGTACACAACTAGGTTTTGGTGATAACTTATACCAGGACTCACCGATATAATAATAGGCTGGCAGAATTTCATTATATTGAATCCGGGTTCCAGTTGATTGCAATATATGCGTTCGGGGTGTCATATAGAAGGTTTTGTTGTTGTGTTCCACGGGTGATTCCGCAAAACAAGCGTCTTCTTGGTGTATCCCTACTCCGACTGGAATGCATTTAATGATATGCACTACTTCTCCAGCGGCTACGGCCATATGCCCAGGGACTTTCATTAGATCATATGCAAACTCGTCTGGAGCTTGGGTTGCAATGAATAAGGAATTTTTGAGAGTTTGTCGCTCTAATTCACAGTTTTGAGCTATTACATCCCGATATAAACGATTTATTTGTTTCCTTATGTGTTTTTCCACATAAACAAATTTGGAATTGACATACGTAAAAATATCTAAATTGACTACGTTTCTACTTGCGGGGGAGACGAACGTTCTACCTGTCATTGTTTCGAAAATAAAAAGTTCAGGTTGTTCAGTAACGTGTATTTCATATCCGCAGAGCTGTTTTTACCTTTAATCGAAAGTGCAAACGTAACATCCTTATAATTAACAGAGTATAGGGGTTGTTCTTCATTTGTTAAATCAACTGTGAGATCAGCATTATCCTCATACAGTATATAGATCAAATTTACAAGTGTCGACTGGTACATTGCTCCAAAAAGTATATCTGTTCATTAAATCTAAACAGTTTTCTTCGGAGAAGGCACAATTAGTTCCTGAGTCTAAATGAATCTTATTAGTCCGGGAGTCCTAGAATTGGGACTGGAAGTTCGTGTCACTCGTAATTTTATTGTTAGATCTGATAGTGCACTGATGATAACCTTAAATTCTTTACCTCGCAGCTGCCCCGGAACATTGTCATTATTGCAAAATAAAGTTAAAAAATGCATTTTTTTGTTTTTCATTTGTAATTTTTTTATTATTAACTTTACGTGAAAAAGTTGAGGATAAAAATTGTTCACAATTGAATTTCCTACAAGGTGCATGTATTCCCAAGTGCGAAATTAACTTTTTTCTTCGCTAAATTGTTTAAATAAAAAAATGTTTTTTTCTTCATGTTGCCGTAACTTATGCAAAAATCATTATTTTTGATCGAACTTTCACTCAAAAGTTCTTGATAGCTCATACTATATAAAAATGCTTGCCCGATCTCGCTGAGTTAAAATGGCAGCTTATTGCAAAATTGTTTTTCTATTATTTCAAATGCATCTCTATTTTTCGCATATAACAATAAATCGACGCGACCACCTGCAATCGCTAGCTTATGGCATACTTAATAAACGCTAAAAAAAACTTTTCTTCGAATTAATATTTAACAACATTTTTAGCAATAAATGTTCATTTCTGGATTTATATCTCGGCTAATTTTAAAGATAAAGAAAGGCGGTAAAATCTATGGTAAAGTGTGTAAAAAACCATGAATTTTCATATAAAAAATATTAAGATCGGATAAATAGGAGCCGAGATAACAATTTCTTTTTAATCTCCGATTACGCTGAAAATACTTAATATTTTTAGATGAAATTTATCACAATGCTTGCTGAAGAAATACTCTAGAAAATTATGTCTATCCGAACAGCTGTAGATGCCTTGGTTTGGCTGAAACGACTGGTGAAAACGGCAAAATCAGCGCGTACGGCCGCGCGGCTCGACCGGCCGGGCGGCGCGATAGTGTGGGGAGCGCCACTGCGGCGGCGGACAGGATATCGTGAACCATAATTGTAAATTTATTTTCTCGGCAACTAAAGCTGCTATTGCAATACTTTTTTTTAATGTGTTTTTTTCTCAGCTTTTTTGCTCTGTTAATTAAATTATCATTAAATGCGGATGTAACGATAATAATATTTTTAGATTCAAAATTATGTATATTATGTGCTTGATAAAAAGATATTAAAATTTGTGCAAAAAATGACAATTTTAGGCATTTCGGTTAATTTAATGATAATTTAATGAACAGAGCAAAAAAGGTGAGAAAAAAACACATTAAATAGAAAAAAAGTATTGCAAAAGCTGCTTTAGTTGTCGAGAAAATAAATTTACAATTAAGGTTCACGAAATCGCTCCGCCACCGTAGTGGCGCTCCCCCCACCACCGCGCCACCCGACCGGACAAGCCGCGCGGCCGCTCGCGCTGATTTTACCTTTTTCACGAGTCGTTCCGGGGCAGCTGCGAGGTAGAGAATTTATGGTCATCATCAGTACAGTAACAACTACCAGATCCAATAATAAAATTGCAACTGGCACGAATTTCCAAAAATTTTCCTATACGGTACCAGGACTCCCGAACTATATTGTTATCGAGTGAAATCCGCGCCACATGAGTTCTTAAGGTTATAAAGATAGTTTAAAAAATTAATTAAAGATGCGTCTCTTCGAGCCAAGTATTTATTCAAATTGCCAAACGTTTCGGGATATATATATCCCCTCTTCAGTGGCTATATAATAGTGAATGCACAAACATTTTTTTATTACAATTATAATATTAAGGTAAAAGAGATTGAAAATAAAATTATAATATTCACCTAATTTGTAAAACAACTTCCGTCTTTCACATAATTAGACGAAGCAGGAAAAAGAGAAATCGCATATGGCGCTAAAATATTACAAATTTAACAAAATTTATAAAAGTACAAAACTTGAAATTTAAACTAATGTTACAAAAAGCTTTTTACAAAATTTACTTACGGACTATGACTCGAGAATTTTATTTAAAAACAGAACGAGATTTACCGGTGCCATTCGGTGGTAAAGCGGCACCGGCCGAGGTATAAATATAGTATAAAGATAGTTCCTTGGACGATCACATTATCCCATGTGCCAAACGGACCGGAGTATTGAGTTCCTCGACAATCACCATTATTGGTTATTACCCCAGCAAGGGTGATTTGTGTGGTGGGTCGAGTTGTGGTACTATTAATATTTAATCCATCTAGAATCATACCGTTAGACATTCCAATGGATCCATGTAGATGCATATGTCGACAAGCTTTGACTGAGGTTTCGTGAATATATTCATTAACTCCGTATGACATAGCGGACGTATGTGAGTGCATTCCACAATGATAAATGTGGCGTCGGATTTCGACTTTATATTGTATGACAGTAGTTTCATAAAAATCGTTGAGTTGAAGTAGTTAGATGAAATTCTGAGTAATGTTAACCGGATTTTCAGGGATATTACATTCTCCTACTTCTCGAAGAGATATAGTAGTGACGCTCATTTGACGTGAACCACAATCATATCCTATGAGTCCTGATGTACTGGTCATGGTGAGAAGGGTTAGATAGAAAGTGGTATGCATCCTTTATTGGATTGTTTTGACTTGATTCTGTAATCAGAAAATATTTTAGTAACTATGCAAAATTAAGATTTTAGTCAGAATTTTCTTATTCTATTAAAGGTTTGTTATTTTTCTTAGGTTTCAAGTTTGAATCACTTATATAGGAAATTCGTAACCGATTTGTATTAACAAATTGATTTTTCTTCTTCGTAATTTAAATTCGAACATTGTTATGGTCTATTATTTCAGTGATTTTGTATGGTCCGGAGTAATTATTTTGAAATTTTTTTGGTTTATTGCTCTTTCATAGGTAAACGTAATATCCCAGTTTAAAATTTCAAGGATTGAGATGCTTATCATAACTTTTTTGATTTATTTTTAGATTCAACTAAATTATTGTAAACTAAAATACGTATACCATTTAGACGAGTAACTAAATCTACTATATAATTTTGGTAAGTTGATAATATGTCACCCTCTCGTAACGGGTCACTTGAGGGTAGTCCGGCTAGTCTGCCAAATACAACCTCGTAAGGGGTATGTTTGGTGCTTTCTTGGATGCACGTATTGTAATTTAATATGGCCAGTTACAACCAAGCGTCCCATTCATTGTCGCGTCTCTCAAAGGGTATGTATTGGACCGTTCCGTTGCAAATAATGAATTTAGTATCTAATTCTTTAAAATTTAATTTAATGAGTGATAAAATTTCGGACCAATCGAGATTGTCAATAGTTCAACTGTACGCTGTGTTAATAATTGTAAGGTCGTTATTTCCTGTAAGAATTAAAGATTGCTTTTATAACTTTTGATAACCTTAATGCAACAATAATTCTAAGAGTTTCTATCTATACGGTTATTTCATTGTTTTAATCAAAATTAATTTTCGAACTCTCGATAATTCTTATATGGTGAAAATTCTAAGTGCTTTATTCTATAAGTCTATTTCATTATGTAAATTAAAGATTCATTTTCAAACTGTGTATAACATTTATGTAACTAAAATTCCATTCCAAGTGCTTTATTATTTACGGTCATTTGATTCTATAAATTAAAGTCAAACTTTCAATGACAATGCAGACAATTTGCTAGCGGGTTTATTGTGTACGTTTATTAATTTTCTATTTACTAAAGCTCGATTAGAAATCTGGTTAGAATAAATTAATTTAATCATCTGTTCGGGCCACTCGGCATTTATTGCATCTTACACTAATTATCGCATCGAGCGATAGAGGCAATAGAACAATCAAAAGTGTTTATAATGCAATGATTAAAAAGGTATTTATAAGCAGTTCAACAAATAATTATGTTAGGATGTTTGTCTTCTTTTACCTCGTAAATGAGTGAATTACAATCACCGAAAGAACACGATGCTTATACATGAAGCTGCATAATCCGAAACGTTCATTTATCTATGAAAATATGAACGCACAAACATTTTTACGTTAAGGGTATGTTGGACAGACTACCATTTCTTTAGTGTTACTTCTTCTATACCTTCAATTTTACATAAATTTCAATTTTAATTTTAACAAAAGAAAGTTATGATATCAATAAATAAACTGGCAAGTTCTTTTATAAAAAGGAATCGATTTGAAATCAATAAATAAGCGTTTAAAAGGGGGAAGGATTATAAATATATGAGTATTTAATAATATATATGTATTGACCAAATTGCAGCATGTGAAAAGGTGGATAGCCTGTGAAAATGTACAGTCGGGTACAATTAAAACTTTGAGTAATTGCGACTGCTGCCACGTTTTGCGCATTCTAGCTGACGTTTGGTGGTACTTCGGGTAAATTGAGCGTTGCGTGACCGATCATAAACATGCGCAGAACATAGCGCCAATATGGTATTATTCATAGTTTCAATTGCACCCAACTCTACATGTAATTGACTCACATGATGTTCTTACATGACATTATCACATGACAAACGTGTCCATAATATGTGGTAATATCATGTTTGTCTAAAATTATTATGTAATTTAACAACATTGTTTCGCATCATGAAAACTTTTCTTTTATTTATGGAAGCAACAAGCGGATGTACATTCTACTCTACTTAGTAATTCAGTAAATGTTTTGCTATCCTTATTTCATTAAAAATCTATGTTCAGATTTAATTTCTGTTGATACAACAAATTGATCCTACATTAAAAAAAAACAGGAACAAATTCTATTATGTAGAAAGCAATTTTTTTATGGAAAATCTTGCCGTCCCGTACTATCATAGATAATCGATGAACTACTAAATGTCAGTGTGAAATTAACAATAGCATAAAATTTTTAATATAGTTAATCTATCGCCCTATTATCCTATAATGAGTACTACTCAAAACAATATATTAAACTATGAGAACGATGGCCTCAAATAATAATAATTGGAATTCCATTTTTTAATTAATTAAAGATTTAAAACTAAAAGCTGTAACTACATGAATATTAATTTACAATTTTAAGCTTGAGTTATTTTCGAACTTGAGTCAAAGAAATTTATATTATAAAATTTTTTAATGCATAATTACATATTTACAATTATTTTTAATCAACTTCCTGTAATCTTACGATAATAATAACAGAGTTTTGTAAAACATACACACGAATAACCCAAAACCTAACTTAGAATCATTGCAAGATTAATTTGGAATTCTTCAAAAATTGGTTAAGGACA
The DNA here is from genome assembly GCA_018906965.1 of Philotrypesis tridentata. Taxonomy (NCBI): domain Eukaryota; kingdom Metazoa; phylum Arthropoda; class Insecta; order Hymenoptera; family Pteromalidae; genus Philotrypesis; species Philotrypesis tridentata. The sequence continues at coordinate 17,774 of JACCIB010001259.1, forward strand.
GTAATCAATACATATCGAATGAAAAATCGATTCAGAGATTTTCTAACGGTGTTTTATTAACAAGTTACTTTGGTTAACCTTGCATAATTTGAAGATGGTATCCATCGTTATCTATGATAGGACGGAACGGCAAGTTTTTCCATAAAAAAAATTGCTTTCTACATAATAGAATTTGTTCCTATATTTTTTTTTAATGTAGGATCGATTTGTTGTATCAACAGAAATTAAATCTGAACATAGATTTTTGTCCTGAACATAGATTTTTAATGAAATGAGGATAGCAAAACATTTACTGAATTACTAAGTAGAGTAGAATGTACATCCGCTCATTGCTTTCATAAATAAAAGCAAAAGTTTTCATGATGCGAAACCCGCTAGCAAATTGTCTGCGTTGACATTGAAAGTTTGACTTTAATTTATAGAATCAAATGACCGTAAATAATAAAGCACTTGGAATGGAATTTTAGTTATATAAATGTTATACACAATTTGAAAATGAATCTTTAATTTACATAATGAAATAGACTTATAGAATAAAGCACTTAGAATTTTCACCATATAAGAATTATCGAGAGTTCGAAAATTAATTTTGATTAAAACAATGAAATAACCGTACAGATAGAAACTCTTAGAATTATTGTTGCATTAAGGTTATCAAAAGTTATAAAAGCAATCTTTAATTCTTACAGGAAAAAACGACCTTATATTTGCCAGCCTTTTACCTTTAAGAGGTTTATTTGGGGGGCAGGGGCGGGAAGATTTCACTACTTTTAAATGGTATATAATACCTAAATTATAATGAATGGTTAACATCAACTAAAGAAGTATAAATTTAAAAAATTAATGTTCATATGCTTATGTATTATTGCGATAATAATTATTTTTTCGACACCATCTGTACAGCAAATAGTTATTTTTGGATCATTATTATTCAAAAAAGAAATATCTATCTTTTCCACACCACCCTCGAGGTAAATAGAATGGCGCGCTTTTTTTCCTTTATTAGCACTAAATTTTGTGTTAAATTCCATAATTATTTGTCTCGCAAATATACATCAAAAGAAGTCTGTACGTATTAAATTATTGTTCATAAATTAATTGATAATTGCTTTGTTGAAAGTATTTACTTTCAACAAAGCAAATACTAGTAGGATTTTAATATTTATACAAGTTTACATCATATCCTTCACAATTTAATCTATATACAATATTATAGTACTTACAGTGATAAAGAAGGCTGATTCATTAAAGTCTGATGCCATTTATCCATCGTTTCTTAATGTTAATATCATTGGATCACCTATAATAGAAAGAATAATGTAATTTTAAAACAAAGAATCAAGTTCTATTATCGTAAAGTTAATTTAATTAAAGATAATTGAAATATACTTATCTGACAGACTGAGTGTGCATTTTTCACTTGAAACTTTTTGCAGGTTCTAGATTAAGGGGTTATGACAGGGTTAAAACCTGAAAAAAAAAGAAAAATGATTAGGGCTGTAAAAAATTAATATATGTAGGTGCTCTAAAAACTACATTTTTCATTTAAAATATAAGTATTATACATCACTTTTATGCATAAAAAATATGCATAAAGTTAGTATAACATTTAAAAACAATTAAAGGTATTTACTTACCAAAAGTCCTGATTTTCATCAATTTTCTTTACTTGCCGCAGGTTTCTGAAGGAACCGTACCTTCTATCCTGGTGAACCAGACTGGAAAATCTTCCTTATAAGTCTGGTCACAAACTGAGCGGAAGGGATTTCTGAAAAACACAAAATCAATATAATTAATTATACATACATTGACAGTATTAGTAATTATAGTGAATGTTACATATGTAAACATACGTAACATTCACTTTTAACTTATCATTTCCAATTCTGCTCGGCTCAGTTTGTGAGGAAACCTATCCCGAAGGTTTCTCTAAAATTTGAGCTCAATTGGTTCATCCGTTCCTGAGAAAACCTGCGGCAAGTGAATAAAAATCATAAAAAACCTAATTCTGAGTAAATGGCATTTAAAGTTTTACTTAATATTTAATAAAATAAAGTATACTTACAAATAATTTTCAACGTCTAGGCCAAATATAATCCAAAAGTAGCTGTCTGGGGATGATGACTGGAGAGACGCGTATTCAAAAAAGCTTCATTATGAAAGCTTATGTCCTCTGAAACACAAAATATGTAATAACTGAAAAAAGGTTAAAATATTAAATTCAGTAGTTTTTAAATTTTTTTTATAATTCAAACTCAAAGTATGCTAAATTTTTGTGAAAAATTATTCAACACACTTTGAGTTAACGTATTCTTAATAAATATTTTATAATAAATTCTAAATATTTAAAAATATACTTACAAATGCTGTTTCTCATCCATGTAGCAAAAGAGCAGAAGAAATGAACACTAGAAGCTAAAAAGGTTTTGTCCAGATGTGATTGATAAAAAGTAGGTTAGAGAACAGCTGATCAGCTGTTGAGCTAACAGCAAGCCAGCAGACTCAAGCAGACTAAACTATCACTAATGTGCATGGTTATGAAAAAAAAAAAAAGAAAACTGGAAAACTGTCAGCTCTGCTCTGACCAAATTTTCATTTTATTTTGTAATGTGTGTATTGTCTATGTTGGATGAAAAGTGATATGAAGCTTGTAGTGAATGCTCGTTTCAGTGTTTGGTTAGGAGTGAGAAGTATAGGGGTTATTTGTGTAAATGTTTAGTGTGCCCCAGCTGAGTAGGAATCATCATCCTATTATTCCTTTTCCTCTTAGCTTTTCGGGCTTCTAGTGTAGATTCCATTGCTCTCTTGTCTGACCAGAAAAGCCGTTGTTCGTCTGCACTCTTGGCCCAGTCTACTGCAGAAGATCCCGGATGCACATTGAAATTCTTCATCACCTGAAGTACTCCAGCTTTGCCATCATTGAAGGAAGCAACAGCAATGAAAATTCCAATCTCCAAGACTGTGAGGCCGCTGAAAGTTTCCTTGGGGACGAGTTTCCAGATGGACTGGTTGAAGCTTTCGTTGCTGTTCTGGGTGAAGCCTCCAATACATCTCTCCAGCAGGTCTGCTTGCGTCAAGTCCTTGTAAATTGGCTTGATTGCCTCCATAATTGCCATAGAAATCGTGTCTCGATGTTGGAAATTCTTCAGTTGTCCCTTGGCTTTGGCTGCTTGCCATTTACACCAACTGTCTGATCCCACGGGACAAAGGTGGTGTCTCGGCTCTTGATCCGTTGAAGATTTGTGATGGAATGTTGCCCAGATGGCATTGGACATTTCTTCAACAGAATGATGATGGCTTCGGATGGCATTGCCATAATATGTTGTAAGTTTATCAATTCTTTGAGCTGTCAGACGGTTCTTTCCAGCTATCCCTGCACCATCAGACAGCTTTTGGCCAGCCAAAGTTTTCTTCAGATTTCTCAGTCTGGTTCCCATTCTCTTCTGCACGTGTCCAACACATTCCTTCTTGATGATGAAAAAATCTTCTCCATATGGCTTGGCATCACAGAGGGCCTTGTATACTTTTGAGTCGCCATCTCCTATGTAGCTCTTGTATTTGATACCGTGTAATGCCTCTGATCTTTTGAACATTTCCACAATACCGTCTACTTCCATTTTTCCAGAACTTCTCTGATGATTGGTGGAGCACTGGTCTTGATGTGCTTCAAACCACTCTCTGTATTCTTCAGTGTCCTCCTCTTGATGTGATTCACAAGCCTTACAAAATGATTGTTTCGGTGCCACATCAATCACTTTGCCATTGTCGTTCCGGATCAACGTTGATACTCCTTGAAGGGAAGAAAATCCTCGTTTCCTCCAAGATCCATCACCGGAAACCATATCACAACAATTCTCCTGAGTCTCATCTGTATTACATTTTTCTTGCATAGCTGCTTTCATTGACTCGGTAGCTACTCTTTGACTCGAAATTTTTAACTCATGATTGATAGTTCCAAAATGACTATGAGCAACTGGTGGTAAAAAATCCATGATTCCACAAAAGGTTTTTAAACCAGTGTGTCCATGGCCCAGAGCTCTCATTGCTAAAACTACTCGCTTATTGATTTCAAAGGTATTACGCTTTTGACCAATTTGCCTACATGAGTCAATGGATTCAGCTTGACAGCAATTATTACAAGTCATAGATAGTTTGCTATCCAGGCCTCTGATATCAACTTCATTAAAAGTGATATCTCCGCCACAGTTTTTGCAAGCCAGAAATTCTTGTAATCCGGGCAAAAGTATAGAAATGTCAAAAATTCTATATTGTATAGAACCAGCTTCTACATACTCTGATGTTAATTTCTGTCTTGATCTGGATACTGGAATTTCTGGCTGTGCAAACTGCGTAGCTGCTGTACCTGATGTTGATGGTTGCGTAGTTGTTCTTGTTGGAGATCTTGCACTGGATATTGATGGAAGTGGCATTTCTCTCTCTGGTGCTCCAGGTGCAGTAGACGATGAAGGATGTGCTTCCGATGGTGCTTCATTTCTTGAAGATGGGATGGTCGTTGACGATGGTTCACTTCTGTAGAACCTCCTTTGCCTCCTCTTCTTTCTTCCAAACCTACGCTTTCCTTGTGCAGATGAGCCTGGCTTTCTGTTTCTTGAGCCAGTCATCTTATTGTTTTTTATAATCTTGATATTTCACAACACAATAATACACTCACAAGAACACAATAATAACCTAGATTTTAAACTAAATAAAATACTTTAAATTTTCAGTTAAAATTATTAGTTTAAAACTAAAATCTTTACTGAAAAATTGAACTGAATATTATTTAGTTAAACAATCACTGTTTATCATTTAACAGCGAGTTTGACAACCTGCTAGTGCTATGGTAAAACAGGATTCTAGTTAGAGTGCCATTCGCTGTAGATACCATTTACCTCGGCCGATAACCGCCAAATTTAAAATTTTTTCCAATGCGTCCTACAGTGAAAGGCATATACACACACACACACACACACACACACACACACACACATATATATATATATATTTGATATATGCATAGCATCTTATGTACTTTCTTTTAATAAAACCATTTATAAAACATGAAATGGTACTTATAGTATAAAATATACGATTATCGAAAATCATGATTTTTTTTTTTTGGTTTTATGCCTATAACTTTTGAAAAAAATTTTGTACCGAAAAGTGGGTTTCGGGAGCTTATTCTACAGAAAATTTCCTACAAAAAACGTTAATAAAAAAAAATCGATTTTTTTGAAATTGTAACCCTGTCATAACCCCTTAAACGTTATTGCACACGTGTAGTATGAGTTTTAGGAATTTTTAACGCTATTTAAATATTATAATTTATGATAAACACTTGGAGATCCACGCGAAGGTTATAAACTGGCAGAAACCAAGCATAGAGTAATACTTCATGGAGTTAACACAAACTAATACACATTGAAGTTACTGTTCTGTGCATCATAGCTTCGTTATAGGGATCTCTATATCCCCATAATTTACTGCCAACTCCCTTTGGTACTACAATTATGTCTAACCTGAAGTACTAATCTACTGTTGGTTTCTGCTAGTTTATAACCTTCGCGTGGATCTCCAAGTGTTTATCATAAATTATATTATTTAAATAGCGTTAAAAATTCCTAAAACTCATACTACACGTGTGCAATAACGTTTAATCTAGAACCTACAATAAGTTTCAAGTGAAAAATGCATTTACAGAAAAGATGGTATTAGGATCAACATACTATCAATGGATTTCATTCTGTCAGATAAGTATCTTTTAATTACCTTCAAATAAATTAACTTTATGATAATAGAATATGATTCTTTGTTTTAAAATAAATTATTCTTTCTCTGTTATAGGTGATCCGATGAACTTGGCTTAAAAAGAATTTATAAACAGCAGACTTAACTGATGAATCAGCCTTATTTATCACTGTAAGTAATATTTTTGAATAAGGAGTTTGATGCGCTGGTTAAATTAAATGAAATGAGTAATGTATGCATTACTCATAAAATAATTATGTATATTCTTTTCCTGATAGATAAGTATAAAAATGTTACGAAATAAAAAATTAATCAAATATAATATTAGATGATACGTGTAGAAAGTGCCCAAATACAGCTAAAATCTATAGTATGGAGAGTTGGCTCTCGTAAAACAAATTTATAAATATAATGCAGGCTTACTATTATTACTCGTAATATTTTGTGTTAAGTCATATTTTTTAATTAAAATCTTTTATAATCTGCTATCGTAATATATGTATTCTCTTATTATCTTGTGTATAGTATGGAGCGTTGGCTTCTCGTTATAAGTCAAATCCATTATTATGAATGTACGATTAATACTGGTAATTTTTTGGATTAGATCTTTTTTTTTTCTAATTAAAATCATAGATAATCTGCTATCCAAATACATCTGTTCGCCTATTATATAGTGTAAACCAAATAAAAATTATGTGCTTATTATGAAATAAAAAAATTATAGTATAACATAAAATTTAGCTGTTATAAAATAAATTGAATATTTAAAAATGTAATCGTGTCTGCAGAAATGAGCCCTTTTGACATTTCTTATAAATAATTAATCGATATTTTCATTTATTGTAAAACATTCATCCAAACTATTATAGTCTGGTAGTTATTATTTTAAAATTTGAACCTAATCCCAAAATACTTATTATAAATTAATTTATAAACATAAATAAACATACCTTTCCCTAGAACACATGTATTTGTACGTTTTCTGGAAAGCTATAATTTGTCAGAGAATCATCCTCATATAATATAGGTTGTAAATTGTTACTAAACTTTTCAACTCATTTTTAATTTTCAGATAACAATAATGCCGAACCAGATGATTATTGATGTAAATGGTAATAATATTAAAATTATTATGTGCTATATAATAACCAGGAGACGATAGGAAAAGTTATTCATATACACTTAAACAACTTAGAAACTTTCATGCATGCATACTATTCATATACACTTAAACAACTTAGAAACTTTCATGCAGAGCGATGTATATTCTTGACACTTCACTAGCTTCTCACAATAGAAAATAATTTTTTCCTTATATAAACTAAATATTCTCTGAACCAAGAAAATAAAACACTCTTACTATCTATTCATAAGAATTCTTTTCGACGTACAGCCTCAGAGTCTATCTCCCAGGAGACGATAGGAAAAGTTAACATAAGCACTTCCACAATTGTAGAAACTTTCTTGCGTGGAAGATTGAATATAATCGTAACACTCAACCAACTTGTCACATCACAAGAAAATTATATAAACAGGAAATTCTGTATAAATTTTCTTTGATTCTTGGACGATGAAAATACAACACTTTCACTAGCTTCTTATCAGGATCCCTTTCGACGAATAGCCTGAGAGTCTACCTCCCAGGAGACGATAGAAAAAATTACATATCCACTTCAAGAATGTAGAAACTTGCTTGAAAGGTGAACCCAGGAGACGATAGAAAAAGTTAGATATCCACTTCAATAATGTAGAAACTTTGCATGAAAGATGAACCCAGGAGACGATAGAAAAAGTTACATATTCACTTCAACAAAGTAGAAACTTTCTTGAAAGATGAATTCTTAACACTTTACTAGCTGTCACATCACAGAATAGTTATTTCTTTGTGTTGAGATATTATTCCAATGATGTGTGTACCTATGTATGTTGGACTGTCTATAGCTGTATGTTTACGTGTGACAGACGCTCGCTTAGAAAAGGACGCTCTCTGTATATTCGCGTCAGTCGCGCCCGGCCAGCGCTCGTGATTAGACCCCTCTCTTGTGTATCACTTTAACATCAAAAGATATATATACATTTACTTTTACTTTACTCAGGCCTGTTGTTCTTCTTTTCACCACCTGCGTAACCCTGTTCAATTATTTTAACACTTTGTATAATCTAATAGTAAAAAAACCTGAAAAATAAAAGGATAAAATTTAACAAAGAATCAGTTCATGAATCTTTCATGTACTGTATATTTAAAAAAAAAGTACAACTAAATACTTATCTAATTCGAGGCTATTAGTCTTGTTTGTGAAACATTGTTCATAATTATATCCGTCAGTTTTTAAATATTTCATCAAAGCAAGCTTTATAAATTGCATATTATGTTGAAAATAAAATCACTTTGGTACTTTATTTTGTACAATACTTATTTTTCTTTAACACTGCATATGTGTTATTGTATTGAAAAATAAAAAATGTGAATACACCATCGTCTGCTCTTCTGCACACTTGATGAACTGTATAGATGCAAGCTATAGTATACGTAGAGCTGACGTCACGAACTATGACGTACTTTCGGGGAGAACATTTTTCGCCACGGGAGAAGAATTTTCACGGAGAAGAATTCATGACCCCGAACTTTCACTTCACAATATCATTTGATAGAAGCCATTTCTCAATATATGACCCTGAAGTGATTTTGCTAGTTTTATTCCAAGCTTTCATTTAAGTGCTCATAAGTGAGAAACAAAGCTCTTAATGCGAAGAAAACCGAATCTCACATCTCCAATAGGGCCTATGAGACGTATATATGGTCTGGCTATAGCGCCCGACAGCGGCGTACGTACTGAACGTACCTTATACTTGCCATCGAGGCGCTACCGCGCCCCTTGATTAGTATTTTATGTTCTAGGATATAATTTTTAAGTTTTCCAAGAGCTGTGTTAATGTGACTTTTAAGGGGTTATGCCTGAGTTAAAATTAAAAAAAATCAAAATTTTTTTTATTTGATTTTTTTAAAGCAAATTTACTGTAGAATGAGCTGTCTTAGTCCTTTTTGCCCGAAAGAATTCTGTTACAAAGTTATAGGCAAAATATCAAAAAAATACAATTTTTCAAAATTGCGTATTGTTCATTTTTTGTCTTATAGCGCTTTTGATTATTCAAAACAATTGCGTTTTTGTAGAAAATGTAACATTCAATGTGTTCACAAATTCTTTTTGAAAATGCAATTTTATTTAAACAAAAAAAGCACAAATTGTTTACTAAATCATTACGTACTGTAATAGCTAATTTTTATGAAATCGTAGATTTTTTTTTATTTTGAATGTTCAAAATAAAATAAATTTAGAATTGAAATTTAGTTTTGTAATTTAAATTTAGTTTTTTAATTAAAGATATGTGCAAATTTAAATTACCGCCTAAAAACATGGCACCTTGCAGCATATAGAAAAGGAAATCACTGTTTTACTGACCTAGTCGAGATTGCATTCAGACATCAGCTGTTTCGTCTGCTGTCTGTAGTTTAATGCAAGCTGGATGTTGTGCTGTTGTGATAACTTCTGAGTCTCACTAGTGTTCAACTTTAGATAAGTGTTTTGTACTATAAACGACATATTATTTGTAAAGAATCTGTTCTTTGTGAGTGTATTCATTGTTTCAGGTATATGGGCTATAAATCTCTTGTGTACGAGAAGATGCCTATGTGTTATAAGAAGTCTATGTGAAGATGCATATGATGGTCTCAAAGTCTACTGTAATTGCTAATGATCCTATAAAGTAATGGTAAGGAATGACAATAATTATATTCATCTAAAATATGCTGACTGCGAATGCTTACTAAAAACTTACATTTCAATTTCAGCTTTCGATACTAGTATATCTACATGTACAGCACCCGGGTCTTCATACACACCTTAATATACAGGTATCTTATGCCAAAGTACAAGAAAAATATGCCAAGCAGTTCATGTAAGTACTACCAGTTAAATATACATAGGTGTCTCGATAAACTTTAAATGCATTTTTCTCAGTTTTGCCATTTTTATGATTTTAGGTCCTTTACCGCAGGATATCTCAGCATCCAGATGATGAATTGACACCAGAAAGGATGGAAAATCTTCTGAATATGTTTCTTCACAGCTTAAGCGGAGCAGAATTGACTAATACAAGGTAAAAGTCAATGTTACGCCTGTGAATATATGTAATATTCACTATAATAACCAATATAATCAATTTATGAGTTACTAAATATTTATAATTTATATTTGATAGAAAAGTCTTCCGCTTAAGCTGTGAAGAAACATATTAAGGAGATTTTCCATCCTGTCTGGTGTCAATTCATCATCCGGATCTTGAGATATCATGCGGCAAAGGGAAAAAAGTGCTGAAAATTAGTCTTTCATAAATGTGATTGTTTACAATGTAAGTATAGATATATCATTTTTTTAAAATAGTTAAAAATATGTTTAATACCTACATTTTAAGTAGGAGAAAGATTTTTTTTCATACTATGAATAAATTATTTTTTTCAGCCCATTACTTATTAATGTCTTTTTTACAGGTTTAACTCAGGCATAACCCCTTAACATGGGTCATTGATTCTGGGCTTGATCCTTTTATACAGAAGGATATCCGGGTATTATTACCTCTTTTGCTAAGGTTAAGACTATCTATTTCTAAATCTAAATTTCCTTCTATTTTGTTATGCTCAAATAATAATTTGGCACCTACATCGCAGGGTGCTCCCTTATAATCCACAAAGTATACAATAGGTTCTTTCCTAAAATTTTATAAATCCTTAATCTCTATAATCTTACATTTATGAAGAGTGTCAGTAGGTACAATGGTTATCTCTCTCCTTTCTTTTGGGGATTTATTACTTAAGTGGTCAGTTAATTCGGAGTCTGTTTCGGGTATCCCTGAACTAGCCTTGTCCGATTGTAGTTGTTCAAAATCCAGTTGTGGTTCTGCTAAGGTGGATCGAGGTACGATGGTTTTAGTGACAGGTTCAGGTGTGCTGACTACCTTGCTTAATTGACTTAGTAGACTGGACACATCTAGTCTGGGCGCATCCTTTCGAGGTCAATCTCGCTTCCTAAGATTATGTTGTTAGGTATTAGCTGTTCTTTTGGTTTTGAATGTTCTTTTAGTGCGTACTGATTTATTTCCTGCCGTCTTATCTGTTCCAATCATGGTCTTTTCCGGAGGATTCTTCCGAGGACGTCCCCGTTTTCTCAGACCATTTTGTTCTTTATTAATTGGATTTTCAGGAGTACCGTTATTTGCGGTTATTGTTTCTTGGTTAGATGGGTTTATAGCATCCTTCAATTGTTGCTGTCGACGTGTAATTACATGAATATCCATTGGTTCGATTGGGTTTCTAGATAAGTCATCAGCGTTGGAATTTAATGTTCCGGGTTTATAAATAATCTCATAGACGTATTCTGATAACTTGAAATGCCATTTTAGTACTCGCGTATTTAGGTCAGCTGTTTTAAACCAAACTAAAGGTTGATGGTCAGTAAAAATTTTGATCTTTATTCCATAAATGTAATCTTTGAATGTTTGGACGCAATGGACTATGGCCAAAGCTTCCTTCTCGTATACTTCATAGGCTAATTCAGGACACCGAAATACTCTAGAAATGTAGGCAATGGGTAAGTCTTTGCCAATTTCACCTTGTGAAAGCACCCCGGTGATAGCTATGCTACTGGCACACAGATGATATTAAATGATTTGGAAAAATCTAGGTATTGGAGTATGGGTGGATTGCGTAGTGCTTCTCGCAGGATTATAAAACCTTTTTCGCATTTATCTGTCCAGTCAAATTCAACATCTTTTTGGAGCAAAGTATTTTTGCAAAGTCCTTGATGAATCTCCTGTAGTAGCCAAATGTTTGTGTATGTGTGTGTATCGTTGAGTAAATAATCCATGTACTTTTCGTATTTGTTTCACGGTATGTGGTCTTGGCATATTGGCTACAGCCTCTAGTTTTCTCGGATCGGGTTTTAATCCATGTTGACTGATTATGTGTCCGAGGTAGTAAACTTCACTTTTAAGAAATTCACACTTCTTTAAATTGAGTTTTAAATTGCACTGCTCTAATTGTTGCATGAGCAGATGCATTATTTCTTCATGTTCTTCTACGGTGTTGGCAAAAATTATTACGTCGTCTATGAAAGAGTATAATATTTTCCCTTGCAAACCATATAGAGTATCGTCCATAAAACGCTGGAACGTAGCAGGTGCATTGGCTAACCCAATTGTCATTCGAACAAACTCGTGTATACACACTTATTTTAATACATTTAGTCAACGAAATCAAGTCAACGAAAGAACATAAATCATAAATCTTGAATATTAAAACTGCAAAACTTACGTAAACCTATTTCACTTCACTATAAGCTTGTCACTGGAAAATTCGTTGAATTTTTTTAACTACCCTGAACGTTGTGTAACCTCCAAGTGCAAACAAATATCTGAAATAAACATAAACAGCTAAACAAAGAATCAGTTCACAAAAAATTTATTTATATTGTACTGATTTATATCAAAATAAAAGTAAATACTTATCTAATTGAATCCTGTTAGTTATGTTTATGTTATTATTGTTAGGTATATGTATATACAAAGTTGACTTATCGACTTAATTACTTGATACTATTTTAAAAATAATATTTAGGTTAAATTGTAGTGTTAGTTATAGGTTAAATTATAGGGTTAAATTATAGTGTAAAAATGATGTTTGGCGTATAACCTCATATAAGAAACTTGTAAAAATCTGAAAAAATTAAAGATAACATTTAATCAAAGAATAAGTTTACAAAACCCGAGTCTTTGATTATTTTGTTACGTCTTCAACTCATGAATACTAAGACCATTAAAGAAAAATTTTCATACTGTTTAATTGCTAATTATATGTAAAGTTATAGGGAGAAGAAAAATGGCCGCGAGCATGAGTGGACGTGTGAGTCGCATGAGAGCGTAGTATGTATTGAAAAAAAAGTTAAGATAAAGAAAAAATTGTGTGAACGTGCGGTAAAGAAAGAGCAAAAAAAATAGTAAAAGTGAGTAAAAGAAAAACAAAAAAATAAGTAAAAGAGTAAGAGAAAAGAGTGCTGAAAAGTGAGAAAAAATAAAAGAGGTTAGGAAGCGAAGAAAAACGACAGAGCGCAAGGGGATCCAAAACTGAGGAACCTGAGCGCTCTGAAGTTAGCCGCAAAAAGAAATAAGTAAGCACTCCAAAAACAGAAGAAAGATATGAGTAAAGAATCAAAAGAAAGAAAAGAAGAAAAAGATATTAATAAAAAAGAAAGACGGGAATACCTCGTAAACAATAACGAAAATCCAATACTGGCCCCAAGAATAAAGAGAAAAGATAGAAAAGAATTAGAAGAAAAAGAAGTAGAAAAAAGCGAAAAAGAAAGTACAAAAAGCATAGAGAGGAGTGACATGTTAGCTACAACTCCGACAAGAAGAAGAAGTAACACGTGGGAAGGAAGACCTAGCGAAAGCCAAGAAAAGAAGCAAGAAAATACTGAAATGACGGATAAAGAAGAAAAAACGAAAAGCTTAGAAAGAAATGTCAAAGAAGTAATGGCGAGCATGAAAAGAATAGAAGAAAGATTGAAAAATGACAAGGACAAAGATAAAGAAAAAGAAGAAAAGAAAAGAAAAGAACTGAAAGAAATGATAGAAAGCTCAATCAAAGAAGTACTTAGGGCTCTAAGTAAAGAAGCAGCCAAAGAAAGAGAGAAGCAAGAAAAAATAAACAAAAAGTTAGAAAAAAGAATAGAAGAGCTAGAAAAAAAGAATAAGGAAGAAGTAGAAAAGGCGAAAGCCGAATTAAAAGAAGAAATAAATAGAGCAAAAGAAAAAGAAGAAGAAGATATAGGAAATAAAATAGAAGAAATGGAAGTAAGAATTAAAGAGTTAGAAAAGGAGAAAGAAGAAAAAAAAGAAGATAAAGAGACAATTAGACTGGATAGCCGAAAGACAAGAAAGAGAAAAAATTAGAAACAATATCATTATTATAGGAAAAACATGGAAAAAAGGTCAAGAACGAGAAATAAAGGAATGGATAAAAGATAAAATAGGAGTTGAAGTCTCCATAAAAAAGACATGGACCTTTGGGGAAGAAAATAAAAAAAGATTGGGAATAAAACTTGGAAACAAAGAAGAAAAAGAGAACGTGATGAAAAACAAAAATAAATTAAAAAGCGAAAACGAGATGATTTACATAAATAATGACAGTACCTGGAAAGAAAGAAGACACCAGATAATTGTAATGAACAAAATAAAATAAGTTAAAAAAGGTGATGAAACAGTGAAGATAGGTTATAATAAATTCACAATTGGAAGAAAAGAATACTTCTGGAATGAACAAAAAGAAAGATGGTTCCAAAGAGAAAAGGAAGAATAGTAAATAAAGAAACAAAAAGAAAAAGAAGTAAAAAAACAAGAAAATAGTATAATAATATGGAATATCGCATGTGTGAAAAAACTAAGAAAAAAAGAATGGGATTATATCAGGAAACACGACATAATTGGACTTATGGAAACATGGATCGAAGAGGATGATAGAGAAATAATTGAAAAAAACCTTGGAGGTTATGAATTAAGAATAAAGCACGCCAAAAAAGAAAAAAAGAATAAAAGAGGAAGAGCGAGAGGAGGGATGACCCTTGCAATAAGAAGAAATGAAAAGAAAAGTATAGTTTGGAATGAAGGAAGAACAAATGAATTTATACATGCAGAAGTCGAAAATAAGGATAACAAAATGAATATAGCAATCACCTATATGAGAGAGGAAATCCAAGGAAACTGGAATGAAATAGAAAAATGATAGAGTTAAACAAAGGAGAAAAAATAATTATAGCAGGGGACTTCAACGCAAGAACCGCTAATAAAGGAGGAAGAGAATTAGAAGAAGAAGATCAAAATAGAAGAAAGTCCAAAGACAATATCCTAAATGAAGAAGGCAAGAGAATGATAGAAGAATTGCAAGAGTTAGGACTCCATATAATAAATGGAGAAATAGAAGGTGATGAAGATGGTGAATGGACATACGCTGGAGGAAATGGCTGTTCAGTAATAGATTATGGAATAACAAATGAAGAAGGAAGAGACATAATAAAGCAAATGACGATTGGCGAAAAGTGGATCTCAGATCACTTCCCATTAATCATAAAAATAGAGGAGAATAGAGAAATTGAGCAAAATAAAGAAGAAGCAAAAGAGGTAATAGATTGGTCAGAAAAAGCGAAAGAAAAATATAAAGAAGGAATAAAAGAAATAGGCAACATAGAGAGCTGGACTGACCTAAAAGACAAAGTTAAAAGGTTAATGAAGAAAAAAAAGATAAAAGTAAAGAAGGAAGAGGATTGGTGGGATCAAGAATGCAGAAAAAAGAAAAAAGAAGTTTACAAAAAATTGTGGAATTGGAGAAGAGGAATAAGGACAAAAGATGAATTCTTAGAAGAAAGAAAAGCCTATAAAAAACTAATCGAACAGAAAAAAGAAAAAGCAGGAGAGATGCTGATAAAAGAAATAGAGGAAAAGAAAAAAGACAAAAATTTCTGGGAAATAGTAAATAAAAAAAGAAAAAAGAAAATTAAAGACATAAGCGAAAAAATCTCAGAAGAACAATGGGATGAACACTTTAAGAAGCTATTAGAAGGAAAGGAAAAAATAACAAAAGATAGAATAAAAGAAAAAAATACGGAAGAATTAAATTGCAACGAAGAAATAGGCTTAGAGCAATCGGAAGTGAAAAAAGCGATAAAAAAGCTAAAGAAGAAAAAAGCAGCAGGAGAAGATGGAATAACGAATGAAGCATGGATCTATGGAGAAGAGAAAATCGAAGAGAGACTAACAGAGATATTGAAAAAAACGTGGAAAGATGACGACATTCCAAAAGAATGGAAGACAGGAATAATTAAGCCATTATACAAAAGAGGAGATAAATATGAAACAAAGAATTATAGAGGGATTACATTTATGGATACAGGATATAGAATTTATGCAGATATCTTAGAAAAGAAGATCAGAAAAGAAATAGAAGAAAAAGAGATATTAGACGAAATACAAATGGGATTCAGAACACAAAGAGGAACAATAGATGCAATATATGCACTTAAAACTGCTGTAGAAAAAAGTATTAAAAAGGAAAAAGGAAAAGCAGTATTACTCTTTGCAGACATGAAAGCAGCTTTTGATAAAATAAAGAGAGAAGAAATATGGAGAATAATGAAAGATAAGAAAATAAACAAACAATTGATAAAGAAGGTAAAAGAGATATACGAAGAAACATACTGCAAAGTAAAGATTAAAGATAAAATTCTAGAAGAGTTTGAAATAGAAAAAGGAGTAAGACAAGGGTGCCCTCTAAGTTCAACAATCTTTAATATCGCAATGTCGGATCTAGAAAAAGAAATGAGAAAAGGACAAGAAGGAGGACTAATAATTGGAAAATGGAAAATATATAGTATAAGTTACGCCGATGATGTAGTCTTGATGGCGGAAACAGAAGATGAAATGAAAAAGATGATAAAAAGATTTAAGAAATACATCAAAAAGAAAGGACTAGAACTAAACGTAAATAAGACGAAAATTATGATATGCAGAAAAGCTGGAGGAAGAAGGAAGAAAGAAACCTTCATGTGGAATGAAAAAGAAATTGAACAAGTAAAAACCTTCAACTATCTGGGATATAAGCTGAAGGAAAACAATAAAGATGAAGAACATATAAAGTACATAAGAGCAAAAGCCAATGCAGTGCTTGGAAAAACATGGAGTATAGGTGAAAGATTATTTAAAGATAATTGGCACTTAAGGATGAGGTTGTTCGATTCATTAGTGAAATCGATTCTTCTATACGGTGCAGAAATATGGGGATGGAAGGAATATAAAGAGATAGAAAGAATACAAGATAAATACCTGAAGTGGGTATTGAAATTAGAAAAGACCACCCCAAAACATAGCTTGATGCTAGAGACAAGAAGAGAAAATATAGCGATAAAAGCAGGAGAAAGAGCTCTAAAATACGAAGAGAAATTAAGAGTGCAAAAAGAAGGATCATTACTAAGAGAATGCTGGAGAGAAAAGGAAAGAGAAAATTTGAGGAACATAGGAGAAAATGAAAGAACCAGAATTGGAAAAGATAGAGAGGAATTCTTAAAAAAAAGAGGATGGTCTGTTAAAGGATATATGGAAAAGATGAAAGAAAAAACGCTTTGGGCAGAAATAACACAGACAGGAAAAGATATAGATAGACAAGAATGGACAGAACAAATGCAGAAATCAAGATTCTCAGAAGAAATAAAAAGAGTGATTAATATATACGAAGAAGAGCCAGAATATCTAAGAAGAGGAATACAAAAAAAGAAAAACATGCTAGAGATACAAGCTAGATATAGACTAGGAAGTGAAAGCAGCGCATGCAAATATTGGTTAGAGGAAAAAGAAAAAGAATGTAGACTATGTAAAAAAGAAAAAGAAACATTAAAGCATATAATAGAAGAATGTGAAAGTACCAAAACAAATAAAAGAGTAGAGGAAATAATTAATGGGAAAAATGAAAATTTAGCGATACTGCATAAAATAAGATGGAAAAGAAAACAAGAAGAAATTAGAGTTTAAGAGTGAGAATATGATTGCACCACATACGAACAAACCATGAAACGGAAAAGAGGCAAGCGAAAGAACCGAACAGACCTTAGGGCAAAAAGAAGGGAATTTAAGAATACGCACATGGCGGGACACCAAAAGAGAATTAGCAAACGCAACAAAGTAAAGAGGATAAACAAAAATTGAAAGAACTAAAGACTCAAGCTGCAAATAAAAAGAAAAAAGTGTAAAGAAAATTGAAAAGTGAAAAAGAATTGTGAAAGAAAAAAGAAAAGAAAATGGGTGGAAAAGAAATAGAAAAGCTGAAGAAAATAAATGAAAGTTTAACTGAAAGAGTAAGAGAGCTTGAGGTTAGATTCATCGCAATGATGGGAGAAGTAAGAGAACGAGAAGAAAGCAGTGCTAGAAAGAAAGAGGAAGAGGAAAATAAGAAGAAAGCATTAGAAATAAAAGTAGAAGATTTAGAAAAGAGAATAAAAGAATTAGAGAAGAAAGTAAAATCGCAGAAAGAGATTGAGAGAGAAGAGGAGGAAGAGAAAGTAGAGCAGGAAAGAAAGAAAAGAAAGCTGACCTTCTACATACAAAAAGGAGAGGATTGGCAAGTAGAAACTCTGAGAAGCTGGCTCGAAAGAAAAATAGGTGCTACACCCTGGAAGAAAGAAAGTATTAACCAGGATACAGTGGCGATCACCTTTAAAAATGAAGAGGACAGGGACCGTCTATGGCAGTGGAGGTTGATGGCCAGAAAGGAAAGAATATACAATATAGATGAATGGTTAAGTAGAGAAGAAAGAGAGAACAAGGTTTATTTGTTAAGAAAGGCAAAAGAGATAGAAGAGGAAAGAAAAAAGAAAGGAAGGTGGTATGCTGTGCCAAGAGAAAATAAAATGATCATGATAGATGATCAGTGGTACGGTTGGGACACAGACACCAAAGCATTAAAAAAGATAGAAGGAGAAATTTTAAGAAAGAAGCGGATCGAGTCTTGGATGGAAGCCAGTAAGATAGAAAGTGAAATGCGAAAGCAAATAGAGGAGTATGAAGAGAAAAAGAAAGAAGAAGAAGAAAAGAAAAGGATGGAAGAAAACACTAGAAAAGAAGAAAATGAAGAAAAGTAAAAGAAGAAAGAAGAAAAATCAAAGTAAAAACATATACAAGTACACGTTTACACATACACACACTCAACGATACACACACATACACAAACATGCTTAGAGATAAGCTAAAGTATTAGTGTAAAAAGGAAAATGAATGTACAAAGTATCAAAATGTAAAAAGCGAATAATTTAAAGAAATGTATATTTTTGTATAAAGCTTTGTAAGAACAATAGTTCAATAAAGTATCATTTATTATTATGTAAAGTTATATAACTTCATGACTTGATGACTTTAATTTTTATTATGCATAAGCAAAAATATGCGAAGATATACATATTTGTCTTTTACACATTACATTAATGACTCTAATTATTATAATCAGAAATTATGCAAAATCAAAATAAAAACTTACGGTTGCTCTATTCCAATCGCGGGTTTAAACTTAATAGATTTGTCAGCTATTTATTAGTTTATTAATGTATAGAATCAGTGATGCCGATAGAATAGTTCAATATTCACCCACAGAAACCTTTTTATTTTTCCATGTATTAGTTAATTTTTCAATATTCGCTCCAAGCGTATAACCTCCCATGAGACATAATAACTTATGGAAATCTGAAAACATAAAAGATAATATTTAAACAAAGAATAAGTTCATAAAATCTATATATATGTATTATATATTTAAATGTAATATAAAACCATATACTTATCTGATTGTGTTCTCGTAATTCATAACATTGTAAAGACAAAAGTATTAATTATATTTGGCACTGTTTTAAAATCTTTATTTATTTTATCATTATGTAACACTATTTAGCAATATATATATATATATATATATATATATATATTAGGCCGCTAAGTTCTTCATCCATTATTAAAAAGTGTCAGGATGCCCTAATCTATCATTGGAGAGGCTCAAGACAAGCACAATGGATTTTGAATTTTTGAAATCGAACAATATTTGATAGTCCCTCCGCGATTTATTTTTTTTTAATAGGATATAACACAGGCAAATAAGTATCCACATATAACTACGAAACTATAGACATTTTTCAAAAAAAATTTTTTCCCAGTCTCATCAGCGTGCAAATAGTAATCGATTGCAACAAGTTTGGTGTAAATAACTTAATATTTAAACAAGTAAACAGGTGCATATTTCTACTAAAACTGGTCATATTTGGAGTCCATTTAAGGTACCTTCCACTGCTTCTACGACTTTGTAATTTTGACATGGCCTTCTTCAGCTCATGGAGAAACGATTCCAGAAAGAATTTCCCCAAAAAAATGTTTATAACAGGGTTAAAATTCGATTCAAAGTTTTGTCTTTCCTTCCAAAAAGTTGGTAAAATGTCAAATTTTTTTCCGGGCTAAGCTGCTATTATACTTTAACAGCCCTAGCTCCTTCCCGCAAAGACTTTCCAACACATGGTACCAAAACGGACTATCGTTCTCAGCTACATCCCTTTTTATATTTCTCACAATATTAGTTAATTCAAGAATATTTTTATCATGCTCGTAGTAAGCTTTTAGTGAATAAATATTATAATTATCGGGTGTAATTTGTTATTAATAAATTAATTATTTATATAAATTTTTTTTTGTTTTTTAAGAATATAACCAAACTTTAATAATTATAGTAATATAATCTAAAGCTCGAGCGATAGAAGTATCTTTATATTTAATAATTATATTCATTATAATAAATAAAAGTCAATTTAAATTATTGCAAAAAGTTTATTACAACTCCAGATATAACACAATATGTTTTTTAAATAAAAAAGTCTATTAGGTCCGTCACGTAAAATATTAAAAAAAAATCGATACGTATTTTTTCTTTTTTCAATCAACCAATTATTAACAACGCTACATATACTAATGCTCATACCGAAACTCACATCGTGACGTCACGAGTTGTTTCAATACGCTGTATCGTTGTTAATAATTGTTTAATTGCAAAAAGAAAAAATACTTTGTGACACGGCGGGGCTGGTGGCTGTGGCGGGCGATACGAAGAGGAGAGAGAGGCACGTCGGTGCGTCTCCCGCGTGAGTGTTTCGCGCTCGCGCTGGGGCCTTCCCCTCCGCGGTCCTGAGTCGAGCTACAGGTCGCGTCTGTTATTTTTCCGGGGTGTGCGGGCGCCTTGACGCGACACTGATGGCTCACTCACAAGCTCGGGCCTCGGCTGAGACTCCCTATCTCGCGGGTCGCTTGAGCCGGTAATTTGTGGTATATAAATTTTAACACTTAGAATTGTACTGAATTTCCTTTATTACTTTACAACACTGACTGCAGGCTTCCTCGCGTACGGCCGTTGTCTCGTACTCTGTGGATCGACGACGCGAATACAGTCGAGACGCGGTTGTGCGCGGGTGAAGAAGGCTGCTGGGCGAAAACTCAAGAAACTCTCGGAAACTCAAAAACTCTGGAAAACTCTACGGATTGCTCGTAGCTGTGCTCTAGTTCACTGCGTACGTGCGACTGACTCTCTCGGCTCGCGGCTCACTCTCCTGCTATCACACACACACGTACATCGGCTCTGGCGATCACGTGACTTGCCGCGGTAATTACGGTTTACATTTTCTCTTTCGCTCTGTCCGCTTACTTGCACTCTTCATCCTTCACATTGTCGTTTTACATGATTTCTCGGGCAACGACCCCTTATTATTTATTGTTATTTTCATTTATTTTATTATTATTTAATTTGGTTCAACGCGTACGACATTCATGATTTCATTCTTCGGCGTCATTCTCCCTCTCGGCTCTGGCGTAATTATTCTCGCGTACGCGCATTTCTGTCGGTGTGGAGAAGCCCGTTGCCTCCACTCCGACCGCCAATATCGGCCTCGCATACGTCTGTGGGGCTCGGTAGCCTCCACTCTCTAGCGCTGTGTTTTACCCGCATCGTGCGGTCTCTCTCGCACCCATACGTTCTTCAGCACGCGCCGTGCTGCGCGCGCTCACACACACACATACGCACGCGCTTGCTACAATATACGCGGCTCAGCCGCTCGTCGCGCCGCTCGCTGTAGCGCCATACGCTGGCTATGTTCGCCGTCGCCTCGTGCTCCTCGGCGGTGTCATGGCGGCAGCTGCGGCCCAGCGGTGCGCCTGCTGGCTCTGCGCGCCGCGCGCGGCCGCGTGTAGTAGTCAGCGGCGCTCCCACTCCTCGCGCGCTCTCTCGCTGCTCGACGGCCGTGACGTCACGGCGGCGACTCGGCTGGCTGCTACTCTCGTGCGCTCTCCCTCTCTCTCTCTCCTCCTACGGCGCGGCTCAGTGCCGGCGCCTGGCTACGGCTCAGCTGTTTTCTCCTGTAAGCACCCGTTGCCGTTAGAGCATATTCTTCTGCTCGGTTTCGGGTGCCTGCAGGAGAGTCACTCAGCTTTTCAACGACGGATTCTCCGTCGCATTCCCCCTTCCAAACCTTCAATGCCCTGCATTGTTAGGTTTTCCAGACTAGGGGTGCTGAGCGCTCTCCCGCAGGGGCCCTCCCCGACTGTGAGTTAGTGGTTAGTAACTGTTCTTTCCCCTGTGTTGGGCCTCTGCTACCTTCGGGTATTGCTGAAACGAATAAACTACCTCGGTGTTCCTTACTTCCGCTTTGAAGTCGTTCCCCTTCGCTCGGCGAGTCTCTCTTACTCGGTTTCTCCGGGTTATGTTGAGCAGAATAGATATGGGTAAAACGGAACAAAGACGCTTACCTTTACTTCTCTCCGCTCTCTCGTGGGCTCCCCGGGGTAAAAATGCTCTCGAGGATAGCCTCCAGCAGGTGCTGGGGCAGATCCTCCACCCTCTCCAGGATCCTGAGGACTTCGGAGGGCGCCATCCGGGCGCTAGGCTCACCGATGGTCCCAGGGCCGGTCGACGGGGTGGTGGTGCGAGGCCTCGGGATAGGCTGTGGCTCGGTGGGGAGGGGCACGACGGCGCGGGGCCGGGGCACTGGCCGTGTCTCCGGTGGGCTCGGGCGCCTCTTTTTGGCCTGGGGAGGGTCCGCTGTGCTGGCCGGGGGTGATGGCGTGGTGGTTGGAGCGGTAGAGGGTCCGGCGATGGGGGCGTCGGTGGTCGGGGCGCCAAAAGCCCGTTGCCGGCTCTCCTCCAGCTCCTCTTCCAACCCTGCGGCCATCTCGCGGTAGCGGTCGGCGCAGCGAGGGCAGCCGTCCACCTCTACCCCGTTCCTGCCGCAATTGTGGCAGTAGGTCCGGACCCTGGGCCGGGGACAGTCCAAATGTCCGTGACCACGCTGCCAGCAATTGAAGCAGGTATACGGGGGAGGGTCAAGGGCGGGGTTGTGCGGCAGCGCCCTCAGCCCGTCAAACCTCAGGCCCGTCACCTTGACGTGACTCCTCCTGCCTCTCTTCCTCTCTCGGCGCGGTTGCGGTTGCCCCTCCGGGGGTGCTGCCGCTGTATCGGGCGTCGGTGGCGGTGAGGTGGAGGCAGCGGGTGCGCCGGGTGTTGCCGACGGACGCGCGGGGGCAGGCAGTGGCTCGCTCCGGATTGGGGGGCCTGGTGGCGTGATTTCACGCGGGCGGCGGGGCTCCTCAACTGCCGGGAAATAATCCTCGGCCGTCCACTGCGCCGGGCCTCGTCCCCTGCGCCTCCTGGAGCGGGCTCTCCTCTCCGGCTCGTGTGGTGGCGGGGGAAGGCGCTCGGCCGGCCGGTAGGTGGTGACCGTGAGGGTGCCGTCCTCCAGGTCCCAGTCCTCCTGCCCCTGTCCGCCCTCAAACACCTGTACCGATGCGTAAGGACACCTGTACTGGGGCTCCAGGTCCTCCTCGCGGAACGGCACATCTATAATTCGCGGCTCGTCCAACCGCCCGTACGGTTGGGGCCGCACCTCCCCTTCTCTTTCTACGCCGGAGCTTCGCTCTACGGCTGGCGAACTCGTTTCCCCCGTTACGCCGGAGCTGAGCTCCACGGCTGGCGAACTTACCTCCTTCGCTACGCCGGAGTCGCGCTCTACGGCCGGCTGGTGGCGCTGCGCCTGCGCTCCTTCCCTTCGGGTGTCGCCCTCGCGCTGGATCTCGGTCCAGTTCCATCTGGGCCTGGGTGCCCGAGGGAATTCCTCCTCGCCGTGACGCGCGCCCAGCCGTGCCCACACCGAGCTGGCTCGTTGGAGACTATCCCCCGTACCGGGAATAGGCTCTCCGGCCGTGCAGGGGGGAGTCTCCGGTGCCAGTCCCGGTGTAGAGGGGGCGGCGTTGGCGATGCGCGGAGGGATGTTGGCAGCGCGGGGGTCCCGTCGCGGCTCCTTGGGCCTTGCTCCCTCTAAGGTGTAGTCCCTAGCGGGTGGTAGTGGCTCGAGGGTCGTCGTCGGGGCGGCGGATTCTTCCGACTCCCGCAGGAGGTCGGCCTCCTCCTCCAGGGAGACGCAGCACTGCAGGTCTCCCTCCGGGTCGTCCGGTCCCACAAGGGCTGCCTCATCGTCTGAGGCGTCTTGCCCTAGGGGTGCGGGACGGGTGGCCGGCACTTCGTCGTCCTCCATGGCCTCGGCGGTCTCCAGGAGTGGCTCCCTTTCGCGGGCAGCTCGGCGAGCAGCCGTCTGTCGGAGGAGCTCCTCCCTCAGACGCTGCTCTTCCTCCATTCCTCCGTCGCAGGTGGCGCTATGGGGGTTGTAGTCACTCATCCTATAATCAATCTTATTTTATTACGGGTTCGCGGATATTCTTAGGACAGCACAGTTTTCCATCACCTTGTTACTTACATGCGTTACTTCACATAAACATCTGGCACTCACGGCACCTGCTAGTACTACTTTTTGGATACATCACGGGGGTTCGGGTTAGGAATAGGGAGGTGGCCAGGACGCGGTGGGATGTACTTCCGTAAATCACTAACATGGACCTTGGCTATCTTCCGCCCCTTTCCACCTTCCGTTTCCAGTTCATATACAAGGGGTGATATCTTCTTTATTATTTTAAAGGGGCCCTCGTATTTTGGCGCGAGCTTAGCTGCGAAGTGCGCTGCTGCATTCGATAGCGGATGCGCTTTCCGTAATATTAAGTCTCCTTCTGAAAACTCTGCAAACTTACGCCCCTTGTTATACGCTCGGCTCTGTCTCCCCCTTTCTCTATCGATAACCTAGCTACAAGTTCGCGCAGGGCATCTAACTCTTCATTCTTTCCGACCCAATCTTCTGGCTTTCCTACATCTACGCTTGGGCTTACCTCCATCTCCTTCTTCCGTCGTAAGGCTCCCCTACCGGGGTGGGATGGCGACCGAATTAAGGAAGGGCCGGAGGATGAAGTTCTAAGCGTGGCCTGGTTTTGCGGTGTTGATCAGCATGTCTCAGCTTCATGAAACAGGTGAATTGTCCCACAATCCTAGGCTTGACTCTCTATAGTACATCCGCAGATAATGTTTTTTTTTAGGAGTCTATAATTCTCTCCCCCGGGGGGGGGGGGGGGGGGGGGGGGGGGGGGGGGGGGGGGGGGGGGGGGGGGGGGGGGGGGGGGGGGGGGGGGGGGGGGGGGGGGGGGGGGGGGGGGGGGGGGGGGGGGGGGGGGGGGGGGGGGGGGGGTGGGGGGGGGGGGGGGGGGGGGGGGGGGGGGGGGGGGGGGGGGGGGGGGGGGGGGGGGGGGGGGGGGGGGGGGGGGGGGGGGGGGGGGGGGGGGGGGGGGGGGGGGGTGGGGGGGGGGGGGGGGGGGGGGGGGGGGGGGGGGGGGGGGGGGGGGGGGGGGGGGGGGGGGGGGGGGGGGGGGGGGGGGGGGGGGGGGGGGGGGGGGGGGGGGGGGGGGGGGGGGGGGGGGGGGGGGGGGGGGGGGGGGGGGGGGGGGGGGGGGGGGGGGGGGGGGGGGGTGGGGGGGGGGGGGGGGGGGGGGGGGGGGGGGGGGGGGGGGGGGGGGGGGGGGGGGGGGGGGGGGGGGGGGGGGGGGGGGGGGGGGGGGGGGGGGGGGGGGGGGGGGGGGGGGGGGGGGGGGGGGGGGGGGGGGGGGTGGGGGGGGGGGGGGGGTACGGGGAGGTCGTGATATGCACAACCCCGTATTCGGCTAAGGCGGGGGTGAGGGTTTTGTTAACAAATTCCGTACCATTATCGGTTAAGAGGTATTCGGGAGTTTCCCATCGGAAGAGAATCAGTTCTTCGAATGCTTGTAATACAGCTTTCCCATCTGCCTTTTTTAGTGGCTTGACCTCGATCCACCGCGAGAAGAGATCTTCGAAGACTAGCAGATATTTGTTTTGGCTTTTACTCCTGGGAAACTCCATCATGTCGGCTGCTACCACTGTCCAGGGCTCTTCAACTATCCTTCTCCCCATTAATCCCTGGGGCCCCTGTTGGCTAACTTTATACTGCTGACACGAGAGACAGGAGTTTACGTATCGGTATGCGTCCCTATACATGCCTGGCCAGAAATATTCTCGGGCTAGGCGGTCGTACGTCTTGTCGATCCCCATGGTCCAGAGTTTGCGGCCGTCATGGGCAGTCGAAAGTACGCTCTCCTTCTCCTCCTCGGGGACTACAAGCTTCCACCCATCTTCCCCTCGCGTGATAGGCTCTATTATCGGATCTATTTTATACCGGTAAAGTCTTCCGTCGATCACCCGCCATCTGGGAACCCTCTTGGGATTTTCTAGGACATCAGCTCTACGGCGGACGATAACCAAACTGTCAACTCGTCTCTCCAGGGCGGCTACCCTCGGCTTCAAACATCGCGATAGGGCATCGGGTGGTACTTGGTGTTGTTTCCCCGGGCGGTGTTCAATCGCGAAAGTCCCACTGCTGTATCTCCGCAACCCATCGGGCTAACCTCCCCGGCGGCTCTTTTAAATTTCTGAGCCACTTGAGCGCGCTGTGGTCAGGTCATTACCGTAAAGTGATATCCCTCGACGTACGGTCTCAGTTTCTTAATGGCCCAGATCAACCCTAGGCATTCTCGCTCGGTGGTAGTGTAATTCGCTCTG